>JARFXV010000053.1:0-165000 GCA_031761425.1 Cosmopolites sordidus
TGATGGATGGAAATGCTGTCAGCATTTGTCATCGAAACACTGTCGAGTAAACGCTTTGAAAATGATGGATGAGATTACATCGAAACGTCAGCGAAACCGTCCATCAGTGGACATTCAGCTACCACGGGATACCCGAGAAATATAACAGCTTTATATATAAGATACATAAAGCTGTCCACAATCTCTAAATTCCTTCGTAAAACTGAAATTCTTCTGTCCTGAGCGAAGTTATTGAACATAACCTGACTCTTTTTCAGGTTTATTTTCAAGCCAAATGGTTCGCCAACCCTTTGCAGTTCTTGTATGCGTCTTTGCAGCTCCTCTGGGTCTTGTGAAATGAGAATAATATCATCTGCAAATCTAAGATGGTTTAAGTTTGCACCATTGATCTTTACACCATCCTGTTCCCACTCCAGTTTACGGAATACTTCTTCAAGGCCAGCCGAGAAAAGAATAGGCGATATAGCGTCACCCTGCCGTACACCTCGTTCTATATTAATTCCCACTTCAAGATTATCAAGGTGAATTGTGGCTATAGCTCAATCATATATCCATTCAAATAGGTTTACATAGGCTCTCTCTACACCTTGGCTAAGCAGTGCATCCATTATCGCATGCTTTGAGATGGAATCAAATGCTTTTTCGTAGTTGATAAAAGCCAAGCACAGTGGCATGGTGTATTCGTTGTGCCTTTCTATGACCTGCTGTACAACCTGGATGTGATCCATTGTACTGAACCCACTTCTGAATCCTGCTTGTTCTCTTGGTTGTGCGTCATTCGTTTTTTTAATATTCTTTTAGAAATTATCTTAGAGAAAACTTTGTACATTACTGATAGGAAGCTTATTGGATGGTAGTTCTTTAAATCTTCCTGTGCTCCTTTTTTATGTAAAAGAATCACTTCTGCATTTTTCCTTAAGTCAGGTACTTTTTGTTCTTTGAGGCATTTTGAGTATAATTTTGCCAGTGTTTTATGTAACGTCCGACCACCAGCTTTTAGCATTTCGACAGTTGCACTGTCTTTTCCTGGAGCCTGGCCGTTTTTCATCAATTCTCAGCCTGGCCGTTTTTCAATCAATAGCATTTGTTTCTTCCTCCACTAGGATATCTGGCATTTGTTCTTCCGTGGGTATTGCTGTCTTTGATTGGCTCTGATCTTCATATAACAGGGAATAAAATTTTCTGACAATCATGCACACTGTACTGACAAACTGTTTGTCTGACAATCAATGCACACTGTGCCATCCTTACGCTTTAAAGCATATATTTGCGTTCTTTTGTTTCTCAGCTTCTGTTTAGCTTTGTTAATTCCTTTGTTTTCTTCCAGTGTGAGTTCACTTGTGAGCCCAGATGGACTTTTCCATGTCCATTTTCTGCTGATATTTTTCTTATAGAATGAATTCATAATATATAGTTCTTGTCCTTCAGCAAAATCAACCAATCTGTCACCTCTATTGTCTCGCTCACCAGTTCCATATGGGCCAGTTGCATTTTCGTCTGTTCTTGTTGTTCCAATTCTGGCATTAAAATCACCCATCAGGATTTTGTACCTACATTTCTCCTTGTATAAAAGCTGGGTCACATCATCATAAAATTCCTCAATTTCCTCATCCGTATGGCTTATAGTTGGTGCATAAGCTTGGACGACTTGAAGCCTAAACTTTTTATTCAGCTGAATGACGCATTGGGCTAGTCGGTCGGATGTACTTTCAAATTTTACCACACTGTCCTTCATCTTTCGATTGATGAGGAATCCAATTCCGCCACATCGGCTATTGTCCGTACAGACTACTGTAGGGTACGTGTCCAGTTGGTTCCAGTTTGATTAACTCTTCACCCTTTCTTGGTGTTTCACAAAGCCCAATAATATCCCAATGTATGTTGTCAAGTTCGATTAACAGTTCTTGCAATCGGGCCTCCGTTTTCATAGTCCGTATATTTAATGTTGCAATGTCAAAAGTCCAATGGCAGCTTGATCTAACCCGGTAATTCTTAGCACCCTCTGCCTTGAGACAGGTCTTCCCGCTGCCGTAGGTATTTGCCCCTTGGCCTCCGGAGAATGAGGGCCGTGTTTGAGGTTGTACTGTCTTATTTCAACATATTGAAATACCATGTTGAAGATATGGACCGTAATCTGCCACGCTGGTCCAATACGGGTTCGCAGATTTTGGCAGATATATATATATATATATATATATATATATATATATATATATATATATATATATATATATATATATATATTTGTTTCGCTAAATTTGAAGCTGCGGGATATACATAAAATATACATTAAAACTAAAAATATAAGAATTAAAAAAAAAAACAGAATGTCGTAGTATATTGAAAGAACGACATTATGTGTGGAATGTAAATTTTCAGTGTTTGTGTAGATTTTCTGTCCATATCAATTAATTGTGCAATTTAAATTCGAATTGGGAGTTTTCTTAACAGTTTTGGCTAATTCCTTAGACAAACTAGATAGTTATCAGTAATAGCATATATATTGTCGCTTAATGTTAATATTTAAAGACATGCTTATAACCATTAAACTTACAAAATTCCAGTGAATACTCAACTAATTTCTTTAAATAATCTTTCGGGGTCATTGATATTAAATGTACTTTTAATAATAGAGGTAACACACTCGCTTGGTGTCATGAAATTTTCTCGGAAAGCAATTTTGGAATCAGTCCAGCGATTCGTTTGCATCATCTTCGTCGACGCGATTCCCATCAATTATCATAACAGGATTTTGTATTTTTAAGAACATTGCGTTTATTTTCGCAGACATTTCATTTATTTTATGAAATAATTATACACTTTTTGATTGTTTTTAACGAAATTAACTGGCGATATTCAGAATACGTTTTAAAATGAGAAAGTTATATTTTATTGTTCATATTCAATGTTAAAATAATCAGATATAATACATTTTGAAGAGTAATACGAAAAGGTTGTTTAATAACAACTCCCTAAGCATTTGCACTATTACTAGGTCATAACCTGGGGCTTTCTTTGGAATGAGATGTTTGCCAGTGGTTGAGACAATCTCTGCTGTGGTGATTGGTTTAATTGTCATGCCATCTCTATTGTTAATACGCGGGATTTCTTCCAAGCCAATCGATGGATGAAGCTGGAAAGTACATTCTAGTTATTCAACGAATATTTCTGCTTTTTCTTCATCTCGTCGCGCCCAGTTACCATCGCTTTTGCGGATTGGCAAATCATAGTTCTTTTGGTCTGTTCAAAGATTTGGTCGCTTTCCATAACGAGCAACCAGAGCTTTCGTGATCTGTTAACTTACTTAGGTTCTCAAATCTTTCATTCTTTATGGTTGTAATTTCATCTTTGAGTCGTTTACATAGTTTATCCGGGGATCGTGTTTGCTACCATGTTTTCCGAGCTTTTCTTTTTTCTGTACCATATCGCGAAATTCCTTGATGTGTAGTTCAATCGTGGAATTTTTGGCTTCAGTTTGGGTGTATTATTACACGCAGCTTGCTGTAGATCAACCACTAGTTTTTCAACTTCATAGTCTAGCTGCTCTTTCGTCTTCAGAGTTATATATAGCTCAATTATCTGTTCAAGCTCTGTTCGAAATCCGTCCCAATTAGTTTTCCCGTTAGTTAAATACGGGGGCTGTTGCTTGGTGGTTACGTATTCAGTAAGAACACAATTGCTGAGTGGTCAGATGAACAGATGGACTTGATTATAAACATCTACGAAGAAGACCGAAGACATGATGGACGGATGACATCATCAAGTATATTGGACTCGAATGGCAGAGGAGAGCACAGGATCGCACGAGTTGGAAGCGCGCTGGGAAGGTCTTCATCCTGGTGTGGATTGACACGGGCTATATATATATATATATATATATATATATATATATATATATATATATATATATATATATATATATATTTATATATATATATATATATATATATATATATATATATATATATATATATATATATATATATAGCACTACATACCGACTTCGAGAAAACCAAAAAATCAAACAATACACAGATATACATAGCGATATGAGAAAAAGAAGACTTAAGTTTTTCTGACACATAAAACGGATAAATCCGAGTAGGCTAACTAGACAAATAGTTGAATTTAATGAAAATAGGTGTAAAGCTAAAATAGAAACAATTAAATGGATGCTGTCAGATCAGCAAATATTACACAAGGTGAAATTCAAGATAGAAACTGTTTCAGACAAAAGGTTAACGTTTGGGAGGTTAGCCAGAGAGAAAAATGTAGGAAGACCGGAACAACTTGGTCTGACGAAAAGAAAAAATCTCATAGTGAAAGAATGAAATCAGTATGGGCGCAAAGGAAGGCTAACTACTAACAACAACAAACGCCTCTAGCTGTAATTTGCGTGGTCCATTAGGACCCATACGTATATATGTATATATATATATATATATATATATATATATATATATATATATATATATATATATATATATATATATATATATATATATATATATGTATATATATATATATATATATATATATATATATATATATATATATATATATATATATATATACATATATATATATATATATATATATATATATATATATATATATATATATATATATATATATATATATATATATATAATATATATATATATATATTATATATATATATATATATATGTATAATATATATATATATATATATATATATATATATATATATATATATATATATATATATATATATATATATCTATATATATATATATATATATATATATATATATATATATATATATATATATATATATATATGTGTGTGTGTGTGTGTGTGTATATATATTATACAAAATAAATATTATAATATATTATAATCAAAGATTTTAATCGAAATAAACATCTAAACAGTGAAGTACAACTTTTATTTATAAATGAAGAAATAAACACACATACTTTTGCTGCAACCTAATACGATTAGTAATACTACTGGGTGACCATTTGAATTACTACTCAAAAGAGGTCGCATTTTATAAAACTTAATTTTCAATAACCTTTTATGATGCACATTACAATCTCGTTCAACTTCGGCACAACTTGAAATAGCCCTATTTATATTGGCAATGTCATTTTGTAATATTTGAGCTTATTGATACAAGCCTCTACGGCTAATTTGTCATATTTCAATCTCTCTATTAAGTATGCCATGTATTTCTTACAATTCTCTGTTATTGCTGCTTTTTTTGTGTATAGTGCATATGTATGTATTATGTATGTACATATGTATGTATATACATATACATGTATATACACATACATATGTATGTACATATGTATGTATATATTATGTGTAGTCCTTTTTCTTAGCCAGGATTTATATATTTAAGTGAATCCAAATTACTTTTGGAAAATATCTAAATATCTATTTTTCTTAATTGTATTGTAGTTGCATCACGACTACGGTTATTATATCGCTATTATTAAAAATTTTATTACTCACAGTTTTGCATTTAAAAACAGTTTTCTAAAGGTATAACAAAATGAGAGACTGGTATTATTAATAGTTTATTATGTAACATAACTTACACGACTTTATTTCTAAATAGGGTTTCATAGAATTGAATAAAAAGGCATTCAATACAGTTCAATACAAAGATTATACAATTTATTTACAATTATATATATATATATATATATATATATATATATATATATATATATATATATATATATATATATATATATATATATATATATATATATATATATATCATCATCATCATCATCATCATCATCAGCCCGTATCGATCCACTGCAGGATGAAGGCCTCTTCAGCATGCTTCCAACCTTCACGGTCCTGGGCTTTCCTCTGCCACTCGGGTCCAATATACTTAACGATGTCATCAGTCCATCGTGCTTTCGGTCTTCTTCGCGGACGTTTGCGATCAAGCGGTATCCACTCCAGGATTGCCTTGGTCCATCTGTCGTCCCATCGCCTCGCTATATGGCCTGCCCATCTCCATTTCAACTGTTTTACTCTTCCAATGATGTCACAGACTTTTGTTTGTTCCCTGATCCATGCGCAGGACTTTCTGTCTCGTCTTGTAATGCCAAGCATACATCTTTCCATTCCCCTCTGTGCCACCCGAAGTTTTTGAATTGATTGCGATGTGAGTGTCCAGGTTTCACTTCCGTATGTCATAACGGGTAGAACGCACTGATCGAATACTTTTCTTTTCAAGCAAAGTGGGAGTCTGCTCTTAAACACTATGTTGAGCCTACCAAATGCCTGCCAGCCACATTTAACACGCCGTTCCACCTCCCGGGCGGTATTCCCCTCCATGGAAATCCTCTGCCCAAGATATACAAAGCTGTCCACAATCTCTAAATCCCTTCCTAAAACTGAAATTCTTCTGTCCTGAGCGAAGTTATTGAACATAACCTGACTCTTTTTCAGGTTTATTTTCAAGCCAAATGGTTCGCCAGCCCTTTGCAGTTCTTGTATGCGTCTTTGCAGCTCCTCTGGGTCTTGTGAAATGAGAATAATATCATCTGCAAATCTAAGATGGTTTAAGTTTGCACCATTGATCTTTACCCCATCCTGTTCCCAATCCAGTTTACGGAATACTTCTTCAAGGCCAGCCGAGAAAAGAATAGGCGATATTGCGTCACCCTGCCGTACACCTCATTCTATATTAATTCCCACTTCAAGATCATCAAGGTGAATTGTGGCTGTAGCTCCATCATATATCGATTCTAATAGGTTTACATAGGCTCTCTCTACACCTTGGCTAAGCAGTGCATCCATTATCGCATGCTTTCAGATGGAATCAAATGCTTTTTCGTAGTCGATAAAAGCCAAGCACAGTGGCATGGTGTATTCGTTGTGCCTTTCTATGACCTGCTGTACAACCTGGATGTGATCCACTGTACTGAATCCACTTCTGAATCGTGCTTGTTCTCTTGGTTGTGCGTCATTCAGTTTTTTTAATATTCTTTTAGAAATTATCTTAGCGAAAACTTTGTACATCACTGATAGGAGGCTTATTGGACGGTAGTTCTTTAAATCTTCCTGTGCTCCTTTTTTATGTAAAAGGATCACTTCTGCATTTTTCCATAAGTCAGGTACTTTTTGTTCTTTGAGGCATTTTGAGTATAATTTTGCCAGTGTTTTATGTAACGTCCGACCACCAGCTTTTAGCATTTCGACAGTTACACTATCCTTTCCTGGAGCCTTGCCGTTCTTCATCAATTCTATAGCATTTGTTACTTCCTCCACTAGGATATCTGGTATTATATATTGTTCTTCCGTGAGTATCGCTGTCCCTGACTGGCTCTGATCTTCATATAACTGGGAATAAAACCTTTTGACAATATCTAACATTTGGGTACGCGTCCCGCACACTGTGCCATCCTCACGCTTTAAAGCATATATTTGCGTTCTTTTGTTTCTCAGCTTCTGTTTAGCTTTGTTAATTCCTTTGTTTTCTTCCAGGGTTTTTTGCACTAGCTGCATATTGAATCGGCGCGTGTCCTCTCTGATACGTTTTCTTATAGTTTTGCAGAGCTCAGTGTACTCGACCCTGCCAAAAGGACTACCTGCATTTCTCATTGCTCGCCGTTTCTTCATTAAATCAATGGTCTCACTGGAGATTTTTGTTTGTTTGAGACATTTTTCCTCTGGTGCTATTGAAGCAGCCGTTTGAAGTACATTTTTGGCGATTTCTTCATATTGAACTGATATTTCCACCTCCTCTGGATCTTGTAACGCAGCAAACCGGTTTGACAAAGCAATCTCAAAATCGCTTCCTCTCTCCAGCAGTTTTCCAGAATCCACCTTGCCCTTCTTTGATCTTACCATTTTTTCGCGCTCTTTTCGACAGTCAATCCGAACCCTTGCTCGTACAATTCGGTGGTCACTTCCAACATTAAAATTGTTAAGGACAGTACAATTGGTAAATATTGTTTTATCGTTGGTCATGATGTAGTCAATTTCGCTTCTGAGCCTAGATGGACTTTTCCATGTCCATTTTCTGCTGATATTTTTCTTATAGAATGAATTATATATATATGTATATATATATATATATATATATATATATATATATATATATATATATATATATATATATATATATATATATATATATATATATATATTTATGAACATTTTGTTGACTGGGAGGTGCTTGACTGGGAACGAGCCCCACGCATCCCTTCAATTCGAGGCCATATGTTTCGCCTCTTGGCATTCAGGCTCGTCAGCGTTCCGACACATTCTCTGCCGTCAAATACAGGGAGATTCTATCCACAGTCAAACAACCTATACTTTCGCCGACTTCCCGTCAGATGGCGCATATATGAAATGTTATATTTCTTTTGACTAGTTGTCAACAAAATATTCTTGTAAATCACCAAACATAAACTCTTATTACAGACTTTTTACAAAGTAGTTTTAAGTTTTTTTTGTGTATTTTTAGAGTAAATTATAAGTTTTAAAAATAATTTTTTTATTATTTTGTTCTTGCTTCCATTATAATACGTGCGTATTTTGTCAAGAATTAATAAAAACCGTAAAAGTATATATATATATATATATATATATATATATATATATATATATATATATATATATATATATATATATATTTCGAGTTTTTTTAACTTCTTTGGACTGCGTCCAATAAGACAACAGTAGTCAGGAGTTATAAACCCCCGACCATTGGGTTCCACAATCTCATGTGGAACGTACAACAACCTGCGTCTCCGCCATAATGAGCAATCGTTCTCCGCCATAATGAGCATCCGACGAGAGGAACAAACGAAACTATGTGACATCATTAGAAAAGTAAAGCAATTGAAATGGAGATGGGCAGGCCATATAGCGAGGCGATGGCGCTTGATCGCAAACGTCCGCGAAGAAGACCGAAAGCACGATGGATTGATGACATCCTTAAGTGTATTAGACCCGAATGGCAGAGGAAAGCCCATGACCGTGAAAGTTGGAGACATGCTGAATAGGCCCTTCATCCTGCACTTGGATAGAAACGGGCTGATGATTATATATATATATATATATATATATATATATATATATATATATATATATATATATATATATATATATATATATATATATAAATATATACATACATACATACATACATACATACATACATACATACATACATACATACATATATACATATATATGTATGTATGTATGTATGTATGTATGTATGTATGTATATTATATATATATATATATATATATATATATATATATATATATATATATATATATATATATATATAATATACATACATACATACATACATACATACATACATACATATATATGTATATATGTATGAATGTATGTAAGTACATACATATTTTTATTTTATTTAACACACGTTATATAACGTACCGATTATTAAGGTCCCGTCCGTTACGTTGTAATCGAGTTTTACTGTAATTCTGATTTAGCTTAAAATAAGCACGTAAAAGTATATTTGTTTCACTATATATTTAACAAAAACTTCCACAATGATATATTCCTTGAGAAACATATAAACAATAACAATTACAAATATGTTATTGCTATTCGCGGATGCATTATAAACAAATTACATTATTATCATTTTTAAAGTCTTTAGATTTCCGCAATTATCGTTAACAAGTTGGAAATTTTTCATAAATATTTTATTGTATTTTAGATAATGAATAAGCGGCTTTGAAGCAATTAGGTAATGGGTTTGTTAATGCAGCAAAAACACTAAATATTAAAACTGATTAAGAAAATTTATATTCTAGGAATGTATGCCTTGTTTACCGAATTAATGGTGTTTTTTGATTTTAATTACATTAAATAGACGAATTATAGATTGTTATTCACGCAATTGGATCATTAAAGGACTTTTTTGGGTTAATATATCTTTATTCTTATGTTTTCTTACACGATTGTATACAGAAATAATCTTTATTTTGTTTTACCGTGTTTATCCAGGGAATAAAGTGCCTGAATGAATTAGCAAGTATCAAGTAGCATCATCTTTAAATGATAATATCTAAATAATATTCTAATATCTAATATCTAATATTAATAACTAATAACTAATATCTAATATTCTAATATCCATTTCAGCTTGTATCACAAAATAATTCATGATACCAGTAATTCTTCATTGATAAAATCAAACAACGAACATTTTGGCATATTTTAAGAATACCATATTAATTAATACATACAGTGATTTTATTTCAAAAGTAGCCACCTTCATTATTTCTTTTAGCAATAAAAATTAAATCTACGCAAAAAAAACACCCGGTTTAGAAAATATCACCGGATTGAACGTAGGTCGCGTTAGCTGTTTAGCATCCTTCGTATTTGCCTGACTCATGCCCTTTACGAAGTGGACTTTTAAATCGTTATTCCAGCGATAACTAATGAACATTGTAAAAACGAATAAACTAATGAACATTGTAAAAACTTTTTTTTTTTATATGAATCACACCATCCTTCAAAATGGAAGTGGTAACGTCGCATTGACTAATCGAGATGATCCCCCGCGACAAAGGATACTGGCAACAAAAATTATTACGGTGTGTGTATTTAAATTCTACTACAAATCAAAATTCTATTACAAATCAAAATTCTATTACAAATCAAAATTCTATTCTGTACGCGAATATTACAAGATTCTTCTTGTTTACGGAGAAGCTGCTGCTAACCGGATTAGCAATATACCAGAACATTTTCAATAGTGTTTGGGAAAATTGGTTAAAACGGTGTCAGGTTGGCATAGACTTAAATCGTGGATATTTTGAATATTTATTTAATTTGATAAAAATTAATCATTTAACCTGTCGTGGATCGTTTCAAACGTGTTATGGTATCATGGTGTGAAAAATTAGTGCTAATAATTTCAACTTTAACATTAAGCGACAATAACGTGTAAGGTTTCCGTTTTTGTAACAAATCAAATCAAATTTATCTGGTTTGTATTACAAATATTAGCTTTTATTTTCAAATAACCAAATAAAGCCTCTTTAGAGGCCGAAATAAACTCCAGTATAACATATATAATATGTTATATTAGTATAATATATAACATATAACTTCAGTGGTTCTTGTCGTTACATAAGTCTCACAAACTTGGACATTCACAAGAGGAAATATTGATAAAGTAACGAAGACACAAAGATCAAGGAAAGGTAAATATTAAAAGCTAGACTGGCAGTCAAATAGCGAAACTTAAAAGGAAATTTGCCAGCTACGCTATAAGACATAAAGATATTGGAAGGCAGAGAGATCAAAATCTTATACTGGACACCATGGGAACAGAAAAAAAAACAAATAAGAACCTCTAATGAGATGGATGAATAATCTTAAGAAACAAGCTGGATCCAGATGGATACAAAATTACCCTATTTAGAGAGAGCTGGAAAAAGGAAGGGGAGGTCTATATATAGGGATGGCACTTTAAGACTGATTAGATAGACAGGGGTGCCTGTTCAAGGTGCTTCTACATTCAGGGTGCTTCTACATTCAGGGTGCTTCTACAAGATGCATCGTGTTGGCCGGATTTGGAATCCACCGATTACTTTCTCATTTCAAACCTAACGAAATAGCTCGCCAGACCCAGATTGACTTCAAATCAGGAATGCTTGTGCGACTGCCTATTTTGCAGACTTGAAGAAATCGTAATTCTGACGGTATTAAAAATCATTGTAACTTAAAATAAACGTAACACGTTTACTTTGAAGAGCTGTTAAAACATAACAGACTTGACATAAATGAAACTATATATTTTTTTATAAGAATAATAGACTATTATAATTTACTGATTCTCTCTGGAAAACAGGGTTATTTATCTATCAGTGTAAACACTTTTCTATCGGCCAATGTAAACCGTACATCAACATTAAAATATGAACTATTGCTATATAAAAATTTAAATCAGTAAAACAAATATCGCCAATCAAACATAATAGGCTAGCTTGATTGAAAACATTATTCATTATGTAGTTTTGATTTTCTAATTTGCTTCTGCGTCAGCTTGATTGACCACGAGCCAGATGCTCGCTAACCGAAGTCCCATATTAATTATTCATCGACCATTCACAATAAAAAGAATCAATAAAATAAAATCAATCAATTTTAATTTAATTGAGCATGTATTATATTTGGGATAGTTTGTTAAAGAAGATCTCGGAGAAAGATAATAAAAAAATTATTTAGATTTTAGCTTTGAGCTTTATCTTTATTTAGGCTTCTATTATAGCCGCTAAATAAAATATTGTCTTTAAACTAAAATATACCAGTCCTTTTTACGCATCACATTTCCAAAAATTGTTTTTTTTATTTAAAAGAACAAGAAAAATGTCGACCTGTTTCAAATCAGGTGAATAGAGATGACTGATAAACGTTAGTGCTAGCTCTGCTATTGGATTGATGAGGAAGTTCGTCGCGTTGTGAGGGTCAGATGGCAGTAGATAACTTCAGAAGCTAATAAAGTTATGATATTGTTTGACATAAGGTTATTCTGTAAAAAAAGTTGAAACCGGAAATTGATCATGTGAAAAGCCCACTTAAGGGGATTGTCAAAATTATTTTTAGCGCTAAGTGGGCTCAACTATCCTCTATACAGACGCGGAGTTTGAATGTCATCTGTCGTTTAGTTTGTTTACAGTGCTCGATTTTGTCAATTCATATCAAGTGTGTTTTACAATTTTTACAATGAATATAAACATCGACAAAGAATTTGTTTTAGATTTTGCATTGCAAATGGAATTTTGTATGCCGATTTGTTGAAAATGTTGCAGAAGGCTTACGATGAATCGACTTTATCAAAAACACGTGCGTATGAGTGGTACAGTGCATTCAAAAGCGGTCGATATGTAGTGGAAGATTTGCCTCGCACTGGTCGGCCATCAACGTCTTCAGCTGAAGTTAACATCGCTAAAGTGAAGGAAATGGTGGCTAAAAATCATCTATTAAATCTGAGAGAGACAGCTGCTAATCTTTATGTGTTTCACGAATCAATTCGTACCATTTTAAGCAATTGTTTGGGCATAAAACGTGTTGCCGCTTGACTAGTGCCGAAAGACCTGAATTTTTTTCAAAAACTCAATCGCGTAAAGATCGCTGAAGACATGCTAGAGACATGGACATATGAATTTAACATTCAAACCAGTCAACAAGCTTCGGAATGGCGCCTTCCAACTGAGTCGAAACCGAAAAACCCATGCCAAAGTTAAGGTGATGTTGACTGTTTTCTTTGATTATTACGGTGTTATGCACTCTGTATTCATGCCAGATGGTAAATAAAGAATATTATCTGAGCGTTATGCGGTGTTTGAAAGAGCAAATTCGTCGAAAAGGCCAGATTCGTAGAAAGAAAACTCTTGGATTTTGCATCACGACAGCGCACCGTCTCACAAGGTGCACGCACCATCTCACGACACGCACCATATCAACAAATACCATCGAACAACCACCGTATTCACCTGATATGGCTCCAGCCAACTCCTTTCTCTTTCCAAAACTCAAATTACCACTTGGATTCGTCCGTTTTCAGTCGATAGAAGACATAAAAGAGAATTCCCATGATTTATTGACCAATTCCCAGTACTTTTTTGACAAAATGTATATCGGCAAGTAATTGCGAAGAAACGTTTGTATTTGGTTGCGTTTTTTTCTTTTGCATCGCAGGATTTGGCACCCATCCAACGAAATAGCTCACCAGACGAAAATTGACTTGAAAATTGAATGAGGAATGCTTGTGCAAGCGATTATTTTACAGACTTGAACAAATCGCAATACTGGTGGTATTAAAAAGTTGGAACATCGTTAGTATATTAGTACAGGCTGTAATTTTAAAACTGTTCCATAAAATAAACGATGCACGTGTACTTTAAAGAGCTGTTAAAACATAGCAAACTTGACATAACAAATGAAACTATATATTTTTATAACAGTAATAGGCTATTATAATTCACTGTTTTTTTTTCTGGCAAATACGGCTATTTATCCGTCTGAGTAGACACTTTTCTATCGGTCAGCGTAAACCATACATCAACATTAAAATATCAACTCTTGCTATATAAAAATTTAAATTAGTAAGACAAATATCGCCAATCAAACATAATAGGCTTGCTTGATTGAAAACATTACCCATTATGTAGTTTTGATTTTCTAGTTTGCTTCTGCGTCAGCTTGACTGGCCACGAGCCAGATGCTCGCTAACCGAAGTCCCATATTAATTATTCATCGACCATTCACAATAAAAACAATCAATAAAATAAAATCAATTTTAATTTAATTGAGCATGTATTATATTTGGGATAATTTGTTAAAGAAGATCTCGGAGAAAGATAATAAAAAAATAATTTAGATTTTAGCTTTGAGCTTTATCTTTACTTAGGCTTCTTTATAGTCGCTAAATAAAATATTGTCTTTAAAATAAAATATACCAGTCAAAGGACTGGTTTCGCATTTCCAAAAATTGCTTTATTTATTTAAAAGAACAAAAAAAATGTCTACCTGTTTCAAAACAGGTGAATAGAGATGACTGATAAACGTGAGTGCTAGTTCAGCTATTGGATTGATGAGGAAGTTCCTCGCGTTTTGAGGGTTAGATGGCAGTAGATAACTTCAGAAGTTAATAAAGTTATAACTTTGTAAGGTATATCGGCGAGTAATTGCAAAAAAAATTGTAATATTTTGTTGGGTTTGTCAAAAAAAGGTTTTTGCCACAAAAAAAATTGTTCTACTTAGACAATTATCGCCGAGTACTTGCTGCATCAACCGGAATGTTTCCAATGCAGTTTTACCGAGTTTTGCGTTAAATTTAATAACAGCTCTTTGTTCCATAATTTTATTTGTACATCAAGCTTGTTTGGCTTCTAAACAAGACGTCATAAAATCAACAAATGTCAACCGATCGTGGTAAAGTAGGTTTTGTTAGGTGCAGGTATGTTCAGGCTTTGAAACGACGCCGCTCGTCAATAGATGGCGTGACTGGTTGATAAAAGAACCGATACTTATTGGACTCACTGTGTAGATCTGATGATTCTTTCTTTTGATGTTTCTGAATTGTTTAAATATTCAATCATTTTGGTTAATATTTTACTCAGAGTTTCCAATAAGAACTTTAAAATAAGGTACAATGATAACTATAAGTGGTAATTTTTATTAGAACGAATCTAAACGTAAATGGTAATACGAATAGGGACCTGAAATGTAACAACATTGTTAGCTGTAGGAAGGATGAAGGAGGTCGCCAGAGAAATGCTGGAATATAAAATAGAAGAATTGGCTTTGCAGGAAGTAAGATGGAAAAGAGAAGGAAGAATTGACAGGGAAGAATATAGAATGCTGTATGGAGGGGGAGATAAGCAAGGTCAGAATGGAACGGGCTTTTTGATAAGCAAAAACTCGAGAAAGGATTTAATTGAATTTAAGAGTATAAATGGGAGAATTTCATACATTAGATTAAAGAATGATATAGCCAACATTCGTAAACGCCAACGCACCAACAGAGATAGCAAATGAAGAAGAGAAGGATGAGTTGAGGACAATAAAATAAGTAAGACTTGCGAAAAGACACCAAGACATGACACAATCATCCTTATAGGAGACTTCAATGCAAAGATGGGGAAGGAAGAATACAGGAGAGAAGTGGCTGGAAGAGAAACCTTGCATAACGACACAAACATGAAACGAGACTGGGAAATTTAGCAACAGAAATGGAAATGTACATAGCACAAAATACCAACACAAAACACAGCATAAAGTAACATGATTAATCCCAGGCAGGACGACAGGAAACCAGATAGACCACATCCTCATAGACAAAAGAAGACAAAAAATGATACAAGATGTAAGATTGTTCCAAGGAACAGACGTGGGTACTGACCACATTCTAGTAATAGCGAAGCTTTAGTTGAGAATGGTAGCTGGAGTGAATTTACAAACAAACAGAAGGAGATGGAACACTGATATGATAGTTAAGGAGTTACTATACGAAGAAGAAGTCAGAAAACAACTAGCAGACAGTCCAGAAGACGAAAACATAGAAGTAGAATGGAGAAATATTAAAAGATGTATTCAGTACGCCGCAGATAAGATAATGGGAAAAAATCCATAGAAGGAAGGAAGGAATGGTTTGACGAAGAATCCAGAGGAAAAGGGCTGCTAGAATGAAGTGGTTAAGAACAGGGAGTAATGTAGACTACAGGGCATATCAGGAAATTAGAAGAAACAGCACTAGACTAGTGAAAACTAAGAAAACTAGATGGATAGAGAAAATGATAGAGATGACAGAAAAAGATAATAAGAATAACATAAAATTATACAGATATATCAAAAGACAAAATGCGAAAAGGCAGACAACAAACATACGTAGCATCGAATGGGCGAATCATTTTAGGAAAATATTAACAGATAACAATACGGTGACGGAAAGGAAAACGGATAGAAACCTGGAAGGCAATATGGAAGAAGAAGAACTGGATAGAGAGAGATACCCACAGAACAAGAATTTAATGATGTAATAACTCAACTTAAATTAAATAAAGCAGGTGGATTAGATAATATGGTCCATTGACCATATTATCTAATTCTTATCATATCATTATATGATAAGATACGGGGGAGAAACCTTAGGAAGAAGGATATCGAAGCTATTGAAAAGATAAATTAAAGATATATTAAAGATATTGAAAAGGGATAATAATGCCAATTTATAAGAAGGGAGATCCAAAAGATTGTGCAAATTACAGGGGAATTACCTTACTTAGTATTGTATATAAGATACTGACCATGATAATAAATAACAGATTGATGAGATATACAGAAGAAAAAATTGGAGACTGTCAATATGGCTTTAGGAGAGGCAGATCTACCATTGACGCGGTACATATAGTAAAGCAAATAATCGAAAAATCTCAGGAATATGGAATGGAATTACAAATTGTGTATATTGATTTCAAATAAGCTTTCGATAGTTTGAAACGGGGACAAGTAATGAAAGCTATGACGGACATGAAAATACCGGGCAAGCTAATAAGACTAACAGAAATGATAATGAAAAGTTTACAAACAGTAGTTAGCACACCGGAAGGACAAACAGAGGATTTTGAGATCAATATAGGAGTGAGACAAGGAGATGGGCTATCATCAACATTGTTTATATTAACACTGGATGCTGTAATCAAAGAGTGTAATTTCACGGTCAATTTTCACAATCATCAATAAAGCGACACAAGCAGTTGCATACGCAGATGATCTTACTGTGCTAGCTAGAGATAGAATAAGCCTGGAAGAAGCAATCCAAAAAATTGGACAAGATACAAAGAAAAAAAGCCTCAAAATAAATCAAGAAAAAAGCAAATATATGGAAATAAAGAAAGGAAATAGAAGAGTTACAACCAAATCAGTAAAAATACGAAATTACGAATTTGAAGTAGTGGAAAACTTTAAATATTTGGGAATAATAATAAATAGCAAAAGCGACAGAAACATAGAGATTGATCACAGAGTACAGGTGGGACACAGAGCAAATTATAAATTCAAAAGCATTATGAAAAGCAAAAACATGAGTATAAATACAAAAATGAAGGTATATAAAGCAGCTATTAGACCGGTGGTGAGCTATGGCTCGGAGATAATGATTTTAACAAGCTTGGAACAGGAAAAGTTACGAATGTTCGAAAGAAAGATAGTAAGAAGAATATATGGATTAAAGAAAGTTGCAGAAGATGAACACAGAAGGTTAATGAATTTTGAAATAAAAATATTTTGAAAGAAGATATAGTGAAGACCATAAAAGTGCAAAGACTTCACTGCTTTGGTCCTATAAGAAGAATGGAAGAGAACAAAGTAGTAAAGAAAATTACAATTTGGAGACCAGATACTAACAGAAGAAGAGGGAGACCGAAAAGTAGGTGCGAAGATCAGGTGCGGGAAGACATAAGGCAATTGGAAATACAAACATGGTGGGAAAATATACTGGACCGAGATGTGTGGAAGAAAATAACGAAAGAAGAAAGGACAAACAATAGGATAGAATAAAGCAAGAATAGAGGAACGTGGACTAACTCACCACAAGAAATGAGTTTCTAGAGTTCAAAAGAATCGAGCGGCTGCAATTCTTAATGGAATGTAGAGCCATGTATATAATCTAATTGGTAATTTAAGAACTAATAAAAGCATTTTGTTTTGAAAATACTGTCGTTCAAATGCCCCATCCGCTTCATCTGGTGGAATGTATTCTCGAGACCCAATTTTCGTTTACTCAGATATTTAACATTATCCCGTTAAAAATATTCCAAGGGCACGAAATTACGTGATCTTGGTGGTCAGTTGACACTATTGTTTTGCGAAATAACAAATCTCGGAACCTTTTGTTGTAATAAATCGAGTATCTGGCAAGATGTGTAACAAATTGCAATGAGTTGTTAAAAGAAAACATTGTTTATATCTACATTTATCAATTCAGACTAAAGATATTCTGTTCTGTATATATGCTATTCATATAGGGTTTACCATTTATATACTAACACGATTTCCATCATCGTTTTCAAAAAAATAAGATCCCATCATTCATTCAGCCCAAAACCCGATCCAAACAGTGACTTCGTGGGCTTGCAGAGGTAACTCCTGAAATATTTGAATATTTTCATCGACGCAAATCCTGCAATCCTGCAAGTTTAAGGCATAAGTCCAAAAATGCTTCGTTGTAAAAACTTCGTCGGGAAAGATTATTTTTCTCCAAAGCTGGGGTGGCCTTCGAATTTCTAATTTCTACCGTGTGTCTTTTCATGACGAATTGACACAATATAATCGACACAGCCGTCTATGACTGACATTTACATTATTGCCGGCCTATTACGATTCAAAATTTATGAGACTTATTGAAAAAGTTTTCATAAACAAAAAAAAATGCCGTTAAAAAACAATATTGTCGTTGTCAAATTTAAAATGTTAACCAATGAAAAACAAAAAACAAAATCACCTTTGGAAAAGCGTAATTAGTTTTTCTGGGCTGGTCTAACCTGAACGACCTTCAAGATTAACAAGCAATTAAATTTTATCATAAAAGAAAAACACAATTATAGATACATCATTATTTTGTTTGTCACTTTACGAAATATATAAAAACGTTATTTTTACAATCAATAGGCACGTTAGACAATTTTAATAGTAATAAAAAAAGTTGCTGATTTAATAAAACTATAATAACGATATTCGTCATGAAACTTTATTAATAATTTATGGGCATAGTACTCTTTAATTTTGTTTGTAATACTGTAAAAACTTCATATACAATATTGTTTAATTGAAAATAAAAAATTTACTAAATATGGAATGAAAATCTATTTTTTTTATTACGATTATTAAAGCCCATCATTCTCTTTCAGAAGGTTGGTTGATTATGCTTCACATGCAGAGCCCTCATTTAATCCTGTTATAGTGCGGTTCAAGATATATCGTTGACCAATTGGCTGCAATAAACTTTTAATAACTCCTGCCGTAACGAAACCCGACAAATTTGCAAGAAAGGTAAAGAAGGTAAAAGATATAATAAATTTTATACTTGGTTTAGTAGTTTCGAAATAGTTTAGTTTAGTTCGCATTATTTTCTTAAATAATGTAGTTCTATAATTTCGATCATATATTTTGTTATTCCAAACGTGCTAAAAATATGGCGTTCTTGGCAAGATAATGATCATTGTGCCTCCAGTAGTGCTAATTTTAAAAGAAAGCATTCATCATCCGATGCTAAGCAAATCGATAAAAATGTGTATGTTTCTTTATTGAATGGAGGGCTTAATGTAAATGCAGCCGCAGCAGAAACGTCCTCATTAACGAATACTCCGTTGTGTATAGTTAAAGATATTGTGACGAAGCCAATTTAAGCCAAAAAAGTCCGTATTGATTCTAGTAAGAGCAAAAGTGTTGACGAAAGCGACAAAAACTTAATTCAAAGCAAAATGAAAAAGTTTTGCATATCAAACCATTAATAAACGACAAATATTAATGGAATCACGATTGCGACGATGGCGGTTTGTCTACTTATCTACCTTTATGAAACATGGTTCGATACACCTGAGACGCCAGCAAAAGGATGGGTAGTTACACCAAGAAAATGCCAAACGAAAGCCCCAGCGAACAAGGGAAAAATAATTACAATTTTAAAAACAAAAATATTAAACATTCATCTTTGGACTACCATGACGACACCACAGCAGAACTTTTTGAAGATTGGTTTATAAATAGTATTTTGCGTACTACACAGTGCTAGTTATCATAACTGCCAACAAAATAAAGTTCCTAATGCAAATACCACTAAATTGAAAATTCAGAATTTTATGTTAAAAAACGATATATACTTCGAAAATACATATAAAAATATGATCTAGAAATATTAAGGGCAATATATATGTGATACCATTGCTACCGATATAGGAGATACGGTTTTACGCCTTCCCTCGTATTACTGCATTTTTAATGCAATTGAGCATATGTGGCATCAGGTAAAATCTAATGTTAGAGCAGAAAACATTTCTTCGACTCTAAGGGCAAGTGTTGCAACATTAATTAGGAAGGTTGTGATAGTATTCCCAAAGAAAGTTGGATAAATTCGATTAACCATGTTATTAAAATAGAAGATTCCTATGTATCGTTACTAATAATATAAAACGATTTATGTCAACCCATTTTAAGAAGAAAATAACAAAACAAAAGACCTGGAGGTGCCCAAACACGTACATGGGTGAATTTCAAATTGACCATGTTGCCATTTCGTACCCCAATTATAAAGAGATTTTGAATGTTCAAGTCAGGAAAGGAGCAAATATAGACACGGATCACTACTTGACTAGAATCAAACTTAGCTTAAAACCTCAAAAACTTATTCAAAAGGGGCTGCTAATACCAAAGTTTGACCCAACGAAAATAAAACCAGCCCTAACAGAAGAGCTTGATAAACAACCTGCGCAGAACTGGCAAGAATTAAAACAAAAAATTATTAAAACAGCCTTAAAGTTGGTCCCTTTACAAAAACGTAGAAAACATCCGTGGTGGGATGAAATTTGCGAGCAAGCAGTATTAAGCCGAAGTAAAGCATTCAAAGATTGGAACAGTCAAAAAACAGCAATAAACTATAACATCTTTTTGGAAGTAAGAAAAGAAACATCGAAGCTAATTAGACAAACTAAAAGAAAATATGAAAACAATCAACTTAATGAAATAGAAAAAGATTTCCAAAAAAATAACACCCAAAACTTTTACAAAACTTTTAAAACTAAATTAACAGGCTATCAACCGCAGAGCCTATGCTTTCAAAAGGAAAACGGACAACTAGCTCTAAATAACCAAGACAATTGCAAAGAACTTGCGAAATATTTTGAACAAATACTAAACTGTCCTGAGCCCTTAAACAAATTACCAACACTAAACCCTAAAAAACAAACCCAGATTCATTACCACCGAATGAAGAGAAAATACTTAGGCAAATCAAGCGGCTTAAAAATAACAAAGCTTCTGGTGAAGATGGAATCACTGCTGAACTTTTGAAATCCGCTGGTCCAGGTACAATCAAGGAAATAACCAAAATTCTACAAGAAGTTTGGCGAACCGAACGGATTCCGGAAGACTGGAAAGATGCTCTAATCCATCCACTACATAAGAAAGGAGATAGAACGGATGTAAACAACTATAGAGGAATATCTCTTCTCCCAGTTTGTTACAAGATTCTATCTTAATGTCTACTAGACAGAGCACAGGGACAGTTAGAACCGAACATTGGTGAATATCAGGCAGGTTTTCGACCGGGCAGATCCTGCCCTGAACAGATCCTTAATCTAAAGTTGATTCTAAGACATCAAAAACTGTACAATAAAAATCTCGTCTGTACATTTGTGGATTTCAAAAAAGCATATGATTCTATTGACCGCGAATCTTTATTCCGAATCTTGAAAGAACAAGGACTAGATCTGAAAACGCTGGCAATTATTAAAGCAACGTTAACTAACATGAGGTCAAAAGTTAAATTCATGGGTGACATCTCAGAACCCTTCGAAATTAAAACTGGTGTGAGACAAGGGGATGGACTCTCGCCACTCTTATTTAACTGTGTTCTAGAAAAAGTAATACAGGAGTGGCGTGAAAAAAAGTCGGCACTGAATATTGACCAGCCCATTAAACTGGGGAGAACCAACATCAAAATTGATTGTTTGGCATTTGCTGATGATCTAGCAATTTTAGCTCAAGATGTATTAACGGCTCAAAAACAGATTGAAATCCTAAAAGAAACAGCAGAAAAGGTAGGACTCCAAATATCCTTTGAAAAGACACAATACATGACCTGCAACAGACTAAGAACACCATTTCTAAAAACAAAATATGGTAACATCAGACGAGTCTCTCAATTCAAATATTTGGGTGAAATAATCATGGAAAATGGGTTGGAAAAAGCGGCCAATAAGGGTAGATGTCAAAAAATGGAAACGGCATTGAGACTTACACAAAATATTTACAACAAAAAATGCCTATCTAAAAACACAAAACTGAGACATTACAACACGGTTATTAAGCCAGAATGTCTATATGATGCAGAAACGCTCATTTTGAATAGAAAGAGGGACATCGAGGACATTAAAAAGAAGGAAAGAAAAATCATAAGAAAAATCCTAGGCCCCAAACAAATAAATAGCACAACATATCGACTTCGAGAAAACCAAGAAATCAAACAATACACAGATATACATAGCGATATGAGAAAAAGAAGACTTAAGTTTTACGGACACATAAAACGGATGAATCCGAGTAGGTTAACTAGACAAATAGTCGAATTTTATGAAAATAGGAGTAAAGCTAAAGTAGAAATAATTAAATGGATTGCTGCAATTAAAGAGGACCTAAGATCAGCAAATATTTCACAAAGTGAAATTCAGGATAGAGGTTGTTTCAGACACAAGGTTAACGTTTGGAAGGTTGGCCAGAGAGAAAAATGTAGGAAGACTGGAACAACTTGGTCTGACGAAAGGAAAAAAGCTCATAGCGAAAGAATGAAATTAGTATGGGCTCAAAGGAAGGCTAACAACAACAAACGCCTCTAATTGTACTTCGCGTGGTCCACCAGGGCCCATACGTGAATAATAATAAATAATAAAACGATTTATCATTAATAAAGGTAAAATTGACAGTCAGAGCGAAACCGAAATAAATATATAATTAAATTAAATTATTGTACTAATAGATAAATTTATTTATTTATTTTTATTATACTAATAAATTCAAAATACGCAAACCAATAAATAATGTTTTAGTCACATTACTGGGGGATGTACGATGTTTGCGGCTATTGATTATAAAGATAGGCACTATGCAGTCGCAAAAATTCTGCACCAGGAACTTGCAATAAATCTGCAGCTTTTAAAAGAGAGAGTTCCATATTTCAACTACAATCCCGAACCTATTCTCGAAAGCGATAATAATAAGATCTATTGGGACCGTACTGTACCCCCCGAGCGAAGACTGGATCACAACAGGCCCGATATTATTACTGTGTATAAATTATCTAAACGCGCTCTATTTATCGATGTGGCTATTCCTAATAGCAACAATATATTAAAGAAGCAAAGGGAAAAAATTCAGAAATATCAGGAACTTCAAGAGCAAGTTAATAAACAATGGGGCATGAAAAGTGTAGAAAAACGAGCAACTTTGCAAGCCCATGCAGAAAACAGCACTACTGGGAAGAGCGAAGAAGTGTTCGGAAGTTCTTGAACAACTCAGGAATGTCAAAGAATTCTAACGTCACCTTGCGGCCCGCTAATAGGGAAAGGGCCCCCACAGAGCTTAATCCTTCTGATATCTTAGATATCTGGGATAAGTCAATGTTCCCCTCAGAGCGAGTGCGAACACCTTTAGGTTAAATCAAGCAAGCGATAACTAAGCCATAATTTTACAATATTTTATTTTTCCCAAAATTATTCAGAAGTTAAGCCACTCCGGCACTTGCATAGTTTTAAAAAAAACTAGGAATATTTTTATTGAGATTTATTGGGGCAATTAACATTTGGCCGAAAGGCAACGAAATATCTTGAAACGGACTATACCTACGTGATTAGTAATTTATTTAAACTTAGGAATTTTGATTTTTGTATGTTGAATTCTTTAAAAGTGGAATTATTTGTCACCAAAAATATTACTAAAATTTCCCCTAGATCCGTTATCGAGATTTTGTGTTTTCAATTTTTAATAAAACAACGTATAAGATTATTATAAGGTCCTGAGCAACTGCTTCCTGAGCAACTAATATTTTAAAAGTACC
The DNA here is from genome assembly GCA_031761425.1 of Cosmopolites sordidus. Classification (NCBI taxonomy): domain Eukaryota; kingdom Metazoa; phylum Arthropoda; class Insecta; order Coleoptera; family Curculionidae; genus Cosmopolites; species Cosmopolites sordidus. Next base: position 24,355 of record JARFXV010000053.1, read on the forward strand.
TCTTTTGCAAAACCAACAAAAAAGAGAGTTAGGGTAACAAAATTTATTTAATAAGTAGTATATAAAAAGGTTGTAAAATGATTATTATATAAGGTATGGGATACCTATAACTTATCCGCCATAGAGCAACTGGTGATATTAGAGATCAAAATAGGAGGATTTAGTCAATAAATGTGTTAGCAAATGTTAGTAATTAAAAAGATACAGGGTGCTGAAAGTGAAACTACATTTTCGAAAAATTGAGATAATTTAAAAACGGTTGAAGATATCAGGTTCAGAATCGGGGTAGTTAGGGTTTTAAAGGCGACAAATCGAACTTTGGCACTAGTTTGAGCCTAGGAAGGAGGAATTAACTCACTCATATTTTTTTACCCTATAAAGTTGGGAATATTTTGACTTCACAATAGAGAAAAATCCTAATTTCCACGTAATAACGGTACCCTTGGTCAATATCGATATATTTTATTGCACATCTTGTCGATGGCTGAAAAATATGCAATTCACAAAGTGTGCCTTGAATGTTGTAAACAAATTATTAGGTCTCAATGACAACTGTCATTGTTTTCTATCTCTCCTATTAAATGTAGGTGGAAACAAGTTTATCCAATCTTAAGTTGATATTAAATAATTTGTTAAAAATGCCCAGTTGTGCCAAAAATCAGTTTCCTAACAGTGATTTACAATAGTTAGAAGGTATGAAGAGCTCTACCCAACCAGAATCATCCCAGATCGACAAATTTGTCAACGAGTTTTCAATCAGTCAGGCAAAACAGGTTCGTTTTATTACAACAATCCTGGTGGATGACCGAAACGTATAATGGTAGAACAAGAAGGGAACATTTTGGTTAGTATGGCAGAAAATGCTGAACTAAGCACTAGTCATTTGAAGACATCTACAGAAATTAGCAAATCTACCGTATTCAAGAGTTTTCCATAAAGAAAAATTGTTTTACAAGCATTTTTTGCCCGTTGAATTTATTGCCACAAGATTTGCCGGTTAGATCAGAATTTGGTCAAAATCTACTACATATAAAAACGAAGACCCCATGTTCCTGAAAAAGATATTGTTTACTGACGAGGCAACTTTTACCAGATCTTTTACGCTCTGAAATATCTACACCTACCAAGAGAGCGACATTTCCAACACGACTTTCAATGAACATTTGGTGCGGCATTATCGACAATTTTTTAATCGGCCCATTTGAGTTTCCGCAAAGACTGAATGAACCTGAACCTTTAAACTTAAAACAAGACATGTGGTTCATGCAAGATGGGGCGCCACCGCATTTAGCTGTTGCAGTACGAAATCACTTTGATTCGTCAATGACTTAAAACTTTCGTTGTAATAGACGTTCCGAACGATGTTCGTCTTTTGTGGATGTACGGCCACCTTTAAACTCATTTACCCAATTAGAAGCAGTTGCAAACAGAGGAGCAGATGTGCCATGCACTTCATCCAACTCAGCTTTGATCTCTTTCGGTGTTAAGCATTTTAAATGTTTAATCTTCACTCGAAACACACTTTTTTCATATTTCTAAATAAATAAAAGTTGCTTACTATAATCGACAATAAAAATGAAACCATGTGATGAATATAACTGATACTTTGACAGCTATTTGGTGAATAATGATGCTTACTAAAAACAAACCATTTCCGATGCTACGAGCGCCATCTATTGGATTTGCTAAGGACTTATTGAATGACCCCCTACGCCCGTCAAAACTGTTGGAAAGAGAACAAAGAAAAAAGTGATCAAACTAAAAAAAACTTCATACTTTATCTGAAACTGCTTCCATGTTAGCAGAAGAAAATAATAAGCATAAAAAATTCACAAAACTCAATTTAGTATAAAATATGTTGCTAACATTATTTTAAAAATGTTTATATACAAAGGAAAGCACTTTCGTAAATTTCACCAACAATTCTTCGTGTCATGTTAATAATCAAATTCCTTACAACAGGGGTAAGGATTCCCAAAAAAAAATCCAGAATTACAAAATCACCAATCGAAAAGCTATAATAAGAATTAACAGTCTAAGCAAATATGTGTCTAAGCAAAAATATAAAAACATATTTGGTAAATATTAATTGGTAATTGCACAACTAATAAACTGCAAATAAACTAATGAACATTGTTAAAACATTTTTTTTAAATCAATAATCACGTCATGCGTCAGCCAATATCGATCGGAATATCAGCAGCAACGTCGCAAACAATGTTATTTGAACATTGTAACAAGATTTATTTCAGTGTAAGTTAGTGCTTGCATTTAAGTTCAATTTAAAACCAAAAATATATTCTATATGCGAATATCACGATATGCTTCGTATATGGGTACTGGATTGGATTGTAAAATGAATACTAAAAGAGTAATTACTCTACTCTTATCTCGTACAAGGAGTACATGCACTCTTACCCGTTGATTTTTCACACAGGCACAAATATTGTGAATGGTTTATTGGTCAAAACCAAAGGAATCAAAATTTTTTGTTAAAAAATTTTTGAACCGACGAAACATCTTTCTTCATATATGGGAAAGTGGACACTTTGAACAGTTAATTTAAATACTCAATTAATTTAACAACTAATCATATATCTTAACTAATCATATCTTAATGTGATGTGAATCAGGTAGTATTGTTTTGCGCATATCTTTTGCTTCAAAGCGCACCTGTATACTCCGCGATGGACGCCAAGGTAGTCGAAAAGCACCCTCGTGCTGAACACTTGTCACAGTAGTCGACGCTGCTAATAGTCCAGATTAAGTAATCCCTCTATTATATAACCCCTTCAGATATGATCATCGGATGACCAAGCCCTGCACAGGCTTATTTCTTTTGGTATTTTTGTAAATGGCTTTAGACTATAGACATTTCGGGATCCGGACGTTTTAGAATCCAGACGTTTTAAAATTCAGGCGTTTTAAAATTCAGGCGTTTTAGGATCCGGATATTTTAGAATTCGCACATTTTAGATACGCACCTTTTTAAACCCCGGACATGTTAGATAAGGGACATTTTAGTTACCAGACAAACGTTTTAAACTCCTTACATGTCAGTAACCACCCAGCTTAGTTACAGGACTTTTCGATAGTGGGATATTTAAACGTCATCACATAGGATAAAGGCTAGACTTTATTTTAATAAAATTTTCACAATTATTAACCATTTATTATTCAATCATTATTTATCTACCATCATTTTGAGTTTCAAGAACGCTAGATAAGAGCCATTAGACTTTAATACGAGGTGTGGCTATTAAATAATGAGACCGACGCTGCTACAGAAAAAGTACGCATGGCTCAAATGCCAGTAACCAACAGCTGTTTAACGTAAAGCCTTCTCTTTCGAATGCAGTACCTCTCGCTTCTGTAAACAACAAATCCGTATCACCGTAGCCTTCGTTCGCATTAGAGTTGTTTTTTGTTTCGCCGGAAAAATGTTAACCGTAACAATAGAGCAACGAATTGTAGTGAAATTTCACTTGAAACTTGGAAAAACTGCTACTGAAACTGAATATTTATCGCGTGCCTGTGTTTTTGAGTGGTTTAAGCGTTTTCAAGATGGCCTAGAAGGTGGTGAAGGTGATCCACGCCCAGATCGCCCTTTCACGTCAAAAATGGATGACAATATCGGTTAAGTATTTGTGTGTTTGCTGAAACTGTAAGAACTGACAAAGTATACGTACGGCAAATTTTATATTTCAATTTTAACCTGCAAAAAGTGTGTGCCAAAATGGTGCCTAAAATTATCACATTTGAAAAAGCTCGCAAAAATGTTGTACTGACACTTGCCATTGAAAATGACTCAAACTTATTGGAAAGGATAATAACATGTGACGAGTCGTGGACTATGATGATGAAACGAAGCGCCAATCCATTCACTGGTGAGCCCAAATTCACCGAGAGCCTAAAAAGCTCGAATGAGCACATCAAAATTCAAAACAATGATGATTATATTTTTCGATATCCATGGGATTGTGTATATTCACTGGGTTGCTGAAGATCAAACTATTAATCAACATTACTATCTTCACGTTCTTGCTGAACTCCGTGAAAGAATAAGGAAAAAACGTCCGGAATTATCAAAGGACAAATCATGGTTTCGCCACCAATTCCCCATTGTCTGTCAAGAGGTTTCTAGCCAAGAACAGCATCCCAGTGTTAGACCATCCGCCTTATTCGTCAGATCTTGTGCCGTGCGACTTCTATCTCTTTCCTAAGGTGAAATCTGCATTAAAATGAAGAAGAATTGAGTCCGTTGAAGCTGTGAAAGAGAAAGCGGCACAATGGAAGCTTGTGTTGGTGTGATAGAGAAAAAGCGGAACAATAGAAGATTCGCATAGAGCGTTGTATGGATAGAGGAGGGGTGTATAATGAAGATGATAATAAGTAAATATGTATCAAATTAAAATACAATGTTTTACACCGTCAGTCTCGTTATTTCGTTAGTCCGTTGAACTGTGAAAGAGAAAGCGAAAAAATGAAAGATTATCAAGGGGCGTTGCAGGGATAGAGGAGGGGCGTATATTGAAGGTGATAATAAGTAAATATTTATGAAATCAAAATAAAATGTTTTACAGCGTCAGTCTCGTTATTTAATAGTCACACCTCGTACTGTTAGTTTAATGTTGAACATTTTATCATTATTATGCCTAGTTAAGTAGGGTAGTTGTACACATCACACGTAAAAATTCCTTTTTTGTGTTATAATTGTTTCATTTTTTTGTTTGTCTCTGAACTTGTGCTTGTGTTTATTAAATAATTTTACTGTTAACTGTGTCTTTTTGAAGTAGGTAAATCTTTTTTATTAGGGTTTATTTTTATTTTTTTGATTGCGAAGAACTGGATGGTGATTCCCGGATGGTGAACTGGCCGACGTGATTCGGTCGACCCAAATCTGACGTTCACTTTCGGTAAACGGCTGATGTAGCTGTAATTTAAGTTACAAACAAAAATAAGGTTACATTATTCGCTTAAAACGTGTTATAGTGTGAAAAATTAGGGCCGGTAATTTCAATTTTGACGTAAAAACGCCAATAATGTGTAAGTTTTTTTTTTATTTTTGTAACAAAACAAATCAAATTTATACTGAACCGTAGGGAATAAAGGACTATAAAAATAATACATTCCATTTTCATATAAAACCTTAAGAAGCTAATGAAACGAAAATTGATTTTAGAAATAAATACGACAATCGAAATAACAATTGCCTACGTTGCTAATTGTTAAGAACATTTCTGACATGTTCAAAAATGTTCTGACCAGTTTTCCATGGAAATGGTTGCATTTTGGATACAACTTTTAGGGCGTTCAATTCGGAATCTGACTTTTCCCAGTAAGACAAAAAAAATTATATGAAGCGGTGACAAATATTTTGATTCTAGATTAAATAATTTTCTTGGTGAAATATATCTCTTTTTAAAGCAAAAAAAGTTAAGTTTACTGGCTAATTTACTAAGTTGCGTGAACTGGTGCATAAAGTATGAACTGAAGCGATACAACATTATTGATGCGAAAAATTTATAACAACTTAGAATGCACTGATGCGGGAAATTAAAAATGTTGGAAATTTCCAAATATAGTTCACAGAAAATATTATTTTTATTGTGTTCAAAGGATATTCTTGAAGGATTTTTATTTACTTACCTTATCATACCTTAATAGTCGATAATTAATAAAGTAATAATGTCGATTTTACTAAGAGATGGCATTATTAATACATTTGTTGGTATAGACCAGCGGTCTCCAAACTTCCCAGCCTCAGGGCCGTAATTATTACTCTAGTAAGTTGCAAGGACCAAAATCCGTTTTAATTTTCCTGCCATTATCTATAATGTCTAAACTAGTCGCCGAGTACGCGCCCTAAACGAGCATACGCTTGCTAAATTCGCCGGATTGATGACACCAGCGGGCCGTAGTTTGGAGATCCCTGGTATAGACTAATGACGTCTATGGCGTTTTGGAGGATAAACATATGCCATCAAAAGCCAGTTGGTTATTAGCTGTCATTGTGCAAAAAAAAAAGTTTTTTGTAGTTTTAAATATATCGAATTATGCACCAGAAATAGACGTTTTGCGGAGAAGTTTAATAACCTTCTTTTATTTGAAGAAAACGGCTGCTGAAAGTTATCGATTATTGTTTGTTGCTTATGGTGAACATGCTCTAGCCCAGAAAACTTATAAAGGATGGTTTAAACACTTTAAAAGTGTTAACTTTGATATAAAAGATAAGAAACGTCCAGGCATTATTGGATGAAAACTCAACTCATACGTTGAAACAATTCAACAACAACAATTCAAACAAAAGAATTGAATGTTGCCCAATCCACCATTTCCGAACGTCTACACGCATTGGGCACGATCCAGAAGGAAGGAAAATGGTATCCATATGAATTGAAGGAACGAGACATTGAAATACGAAAAACCACTTATGACATTTTGCCTACCAGACAGAAAAGAAAATATTTTTTGCGTCGTCGTCAGTTGTGACAGGTGATGAAGTGGAGCTATTTTGACAATCCAAAATGCAAAAAATCACAGGCAGAGTCAGGCCCGCCTTCAACATCACAACCAGGGCGCAAGATACATGGAAAGAAGGCTTTGCTGTGTAATTGGTAGGATAGTAGGGGATCTATGTATTACAAACTGCTGAAACCTGGCGATCGTTACCGACGACATTTGATGAAATTGAACCGAGCATTGAAGGAAAAACGACCAGAATACGCGCAAAGATACGATAAAGTAATTTTTCAACATGATAATAGTCGGCTCCATGTTGCAAAATTTATAAAAAAAAACTATTTGGAAAACGTTAAATGAGACATCGTATCCCACCCGCCGTATTCACCGGACCTAGCCCCTTCGAACTATCACTTATTTCTATCGATGCAGCACGGATTTTCAGAACAAAACTTACATGCTTACGAAGAAGTGAAAATTTGGCTTCGTGAATGATTGACCTCAATAAACCAAAAGTTCTTTTGGCACCGAATCCATTGTTTGACAGAAAGATGGTAAAAAATAATAGATAACGATGCTCAATACTTTGATTATTAAGGAAATTTATTTTGTTATGAAAATAAACGCTCCCATTTTTTATTTTGTTACCTTACTTTACCTTACCTTACCTTACATTGCCTTACCTTAGCTTACTTTACCTTACGATACTCTAACAACTAGATATGGTCCTTCAGAGTAAAATAACACGTACATACGAGAGTAAAGTGAAAAGTCAGATCCTTTTTAAATAAAATATTACTTTTTTTGATGAAAATTGATCTAGTTTTCAACGTGGCCTCTTTTTAGTTCAATACATATCACTCAACGATTTTATAATTTTGTATGCCTTTCAAAAAGTTTCTCATACGACTTGTCGAACTCTGCAATATATAACCTCGAAAGCACGTATCAAAGCTGTTTGGATGGTCTGAATGTCTTCAAAAAAAAACACCCTTTTAACCTTAATTTAAATTTTGGGAACAAAGAGAACTCACAAGGGACTAAATCTGGTGAATACGGTGAGTGGTTGATCACACAGACTTGGTTGCGAGCCAAAAATTGACGCACAATAACGATGTGTAACTTGGAGCATTATCGTGCAACAAACCGAATGCGACGAATTCTGTGCATCGATCGTTTCAGGACTTCTAAGAAGTACTGCCCAGTGACAGTTTGACCAATTGAAATGAACTCTTGTGGATGATGCCGTTGCTATCGAAGAAAACAATGAACATTGTCTTGGTTTTTGAAGGAGTTTTTCGTGTTTTCTTTTGCCTGTGGTGAGTTTTTCGACTTTCATTCCGCAATTTGGCCCTTAGTTTCTGGATCGTATTGATTGATTTCAGGAAGTTTTGATCATTTTTGGCGGTTGCGACGACATCTCTGGATTGATTGACACGAAGTGATTTCTGCTCCTCAGTCAACGTGTGTGAAACAAACTTTGCACAAATCTTTGCTTTACCCAAATCATTGTGAAGAATGAGTCGACTCGTTTCTTTGCTAATAGTCAAAGTCTTTTCCATCATTTTTGATGAAGTATTGCGGTCATTTGCTACAAAATCGAGAACGTTTTCGATCATTTCGCGAATGCGACCTGACATTGCTCTCCCGTCACATTTGTCATCTTCTAGCGATACTCTGCCATCCAAAAAAACGTTTATGAAGCAGAAAAACATTTGTTCTGCTTAAACAATCATGGCCGTACACTTGCTGCATCAACCGGAATGTTTCCGACGCAGTTTTACTAAGTTTTGTGTTAAAGTTAATAACAGTTCTGTTCCATGATTTTATTTGTACATCAAACTTTTTTGGCTTGTAAACAAGACGTCATATTATCAAAAAATGTCAACTGATCATGATAAAATAGGTTTCGTTAGGTCCAGGAATGTTCAAACTTTAAAACGACGACGCTCGTCAATAGATGATGAGACTGTTTGCTGAGATATATGTTATGAACTCCTACTTAATGTATTTATCATCTCAACAATCACTTTAACTTTCACTCTGCTTTCGGCTAATACGATGTCTTGGAATTTGGTGATCATTTCCGCAGTGGTGACCTCATCGGGGGTTATCCTAAGTGTGGAGCGTCACTAGTGCTGGTTCGGCTGCATCGAAATTCAGTAAATCACTGATGAACCATGAATTGTGAAGGAGTAAAGCCCCCATAATCATTTTGAAACTTTTCTTCGAATTCCGCGCAAAAAGTAGCATTTAATCAACCAATGAAATTCGCTTTTTCCCATCATAGCAACTTATCGAGTTTCGAAAAGCGCCAAAAAAAATTAAATGTCCGATCGTTACTAGAAATTAAGCTACTTTTCAGAAATACAATCACCTCTGCCATCTATCGGAAAGCTATCTGACTTTTCACTATATCCTCGTAAACATCTCTATTGGTTAGTGCCTCATCACCAAAGATGAAGAAATGAAGACATTTGATGTATTATTGCTGACTTAGCAATTTGCAAAATTGCAAAAAAACCCGTGCGCATAAATCATTCAAAATGTCTAAAGCGCTAAACACAGTATGTTGGAAAAATAACAAAACTGTTTAAATTTAAAGAAAACAAACAGCACCATCTAATGAGATAATATTAAATCTGAAAGCTGTATATCTCCTTTATAAAACGAGATCACCATCATCAGAACCGATCAACAGATTGTCAAGTTATAGCACTTAAAGTGACAGTACCTTTTATCGCATCGTCACAAAAACACAATTGGACAAAGAGTTGATATTAAATGTTGTTTGAAGCTCGCTAAAACTTTTACAAAAACATTTGAATTGATGAAAAAAGTTTATGCTGATGATTGCATATCTCGTACACATTTGTGTGAGTGGTATGAGAGACTCCTGGGCGATCGTGATGCTTTGAAAGAAGACCCAAAGGCCTGGCTTTGGGTCAAAAAACAAAAATCGCGATGAGTTGGTGGAAAAAGTGCCTGAATTGATCACCTACGATGCGAATTTGAGTGTGAGATGGATAGCGGAAGAATTAAATACAACCAAAGACACGTTTCACGAAATTTGAACAAATGGTTTAAAGAAACAGAAAATCTGTGCTCGATTTGTTCCTCATTGGACCATCACTATTCGTGAGTTTTTGGCGAAAAAAAACAAGGCAGTGTGCTTCAACATCCTCCATATTCGCCTTATTTTTCTCCGTGTGGCTATTTCCTATTCCCGAAACTTAAATCGGCCATGAAAGCCAATTAATAACAATGTTTCACAAGTCCAAGAAGCCGTGATGCGGATCATTGAGGCGATTAATTTTGGCAAAATAATTAATTGTTTTTTTTTCTTTATTAAATCTCGTTATTTTTCCAACATACTGTGTATAATCCCAACTATTTGGCGCATTTTTTGATCTGTTAATCTTATTTACCAATAAAAACGTCAAATTTTACATTAACAAAACATTCTAAACCGTTTTCAAATTACTCAATTTCAGAAACTTTTGCGTCAACCTACGTATAAGACAATTACTGCAATTATTACAACTCAGTTTATTAATCCCAGATTTATCGTTTGGGAAGATTTTTTAGGATTTTGACATTAAGAATTAGTTACGCAAGGGTTTGTGACGGTTAAATGTTAAATTTAGATTAATTTTAGAGCTAGTATAAACAATTTTATTTGAAATAGGTCCAAAATATATTAATGCGGTGCAAGTTTCATCAGTTGTTGTTGTAATAAACGGATACATTTAGTTAGTTTTTGTTTATTTTGTTTATCATGGAATTTCATATTAACAGACACCTTTTAATCTCCAATTATTAATAGAAAATATTTCCATTTCTGTTTACCGAAAAACTACAGGATTTTAAAGGGTGATTTTTTATTGTGCTCGAACTCCCGATAGAGGTCGCTGTAAAACGAATTGTGATTTGCGCACCTATAGTGTCAAAATTATCTAGTATAGTCTAGCAAATCCTCATGGAACACTTAACATTAGAGCCACGCTTACAAATTGTCGAACTTTATTATCAAAATCAGCGTTCTGTGCGCCACACTGTGCAAAACACTTCGTGAATGTTATGGTGTGTATAATCGCCTAACCGTGCGATGTATTCGGCGGATTATGGACCAATTCCGAATGTATTTCAGCCAGTGGCGGCTCGTGGGGTTTTAAAGTGGGAGGGCGTAGAAGAAAATAGTGCTACTGAAGAATTTTGTTTTGCTTTCCCCTTCCTCCTTTTTACTGTTTGTGCTATTGAAACCCTATACAGAAGGCGAACCAGGAAAATTAGTCAAAGGAAAGAAACTGAACGGAAATAAAATATGGTGTTTTGCTATGAAAAATTGTTTACTGTGATAAATGTTGGAGGGGCGACGCCCCAATGCCCTCCCTCACGAACCGCCACTGATGGCTGCTAATAAAGTTTCTAATTTTTTTCAGTATGTTAAAAGTTTTTTTTTAAATCAATGTTCGAATCCTAATTCTACATTTTCTCGTATAACGGAAAGTATTTTTGAAGCGAAAACTTCTTTAGTCGCGTTGAGCGCTTTTCGGTAGGGGCAAAACATATGTTCGCGTCATCGATATGCTAGTGACGTGTTGTGCCAGAATGGTGACGCCAATTGTTTTTAAATGTGTTTTAAATTAAATTGTGTTTTAGATAATCAATATTTTAATTGTTTAATTGCAGATCCGCTGTGCAGTACAAGAGTAAGTACTTAATATGCTAATATTTTTATATAGAAAAATGAATAACAAAAACAAACCATTTGTTTTCGGGCAGTGAATATTTCAGAGTGGCTTAGGAGTTATCTTACTAGCTTGGTAAAACAAATTTCTAGTTGTTCGATAATATTTTTGTCCCGGATTTTAAAATTAAAAATTCTATAAAATTGTATAATAAATTTAATTTCTCAACATTATCGTTTATTGGCTTAAATTGTCAGAAATAAAATACGTGTTTTGTTATATTTTGCAAAATGATTATTTATAAACTTATATCATTCAATTTAACCATTAGAACTTTACAAACAAGTATTGTAATATAATTAGTTTTTCTAAATATCCATTTTCTATTTTTGTTTAGATCCTCGATCCTACGTGAAAAAAAATTATTCATTTAAAGAATAATTAATTTAAAAATTAAAAAAAAACACAGTTATTCCAAAGTATCAAGTTTTCACTTCTGTCGGCAGTCCCCATGACTGCCTACTTTTTTGTCCTCTATAGTAAGTGCAAACTATCAAACTATTTGAGGTTATGTGCAGCATGCTCGGCCGTTGAAGTGCAGTTAAATTAGTGCTAATTTTATCAGTGGAAAAAACATATGAAAGGGTAAGTAAAAAAATTAATAATTTCAAAATACTTTCTTGGGTATTCAAGACCATGGCTTTGTTGTGGTTGTTTTGGGCCTTCTTTTGAATTTGCCATCTTTGCCATTCCCGTTAAAACACTGTCTCTCGAATATGATTTCGTATGCATTCAAAGTTGCTTTCTGTTCTCTATAGAGCATGTCAAGCATGTCAATCCTAAACCTGGAGATGATTTCTTAAGTAAAGATGATCTTGCTTCAGACTCCGACCCGGAATTCGAACCTTACTCTCTTCATGTTCGTCAAAAAGAAATGAAGAAAAAGGGACGAGGAGGTATGGTAGAGAAAACAGCGGTCATAGACGACGTGAAGCTAAGTTTAATTTCCTGGTTCGATAATAAGACTGTAAACATACTCCTAGCTTACATAGGCAGTGAGCCGACAACAAAACAGCTTAGTAAATGCTTGGTTGCTATGGCGGACATAAATGTAAATTAATACATGCCGCTGTATGATTTTTAACTTACAGTTTCCGAGCGTAAGGTAGGAAAGGTTTTAACTATGGCCAAAAAAGGTGGTCGTCCAGCTGTCATCATCGGAACACCAACCTCAAGCCGAGTCGGCACTCCATCCAACTTGCTCGATTCACCCATATTTGGATACTGTGCGTTCTGATAATATGGATCATTTCACCAAGTGAATGAAAAAAATCGATAAATATGCCAGAACTGCTCAAAATTCCGTTCTTCCACCAAGTGTGAAAAATGTCAAATTTATTTATGCTACAACGAGAAAGGAAACTGCTTCAAAGATTTTCACAAAATATGAAGGTATTTTTAATTTAATGCCATATATGTTTAGTAATTTCTAGAATAGTAATTGTTTTTTTTTCTAATATGGACTGATTATTTAAGACAAATAAGAAGTTTTCACCAAAGAAAATGTTATTCAATGTCCTTTATAATTCATACAATAAGGGGTTAAACCAAGACAAGGCATAAAACTATGCGTTCCAAAGAAATTATCGCCAGTGTAGTATAGGCAGTGTTAATGAAGATCCGAATTTATTAATTCGTCGCCGTTCGTAAGGAGTTGGGCTTTGTTATTCGACTACGTGGAAAATTTTGCATAACGATCTTGGTCTGATGCCTTACAAGATCTAGCCTGTCCAAGAACTCAAGCCGCAAAACCATTGTTTACGTCGTACATTCGATGATTGGGTTCAAAATCAATAGCAATTTGACCCAGAATTTAATTGCAAAATTTTGTTCAGCGACAAAGTTCATTTTTGGCTAAATGGTTACGTTAATAAACAAAATTGCCGCAGTTGGAATGAAAATAATCCTCAAATGATCCCACAATTACCGTTGTATCTAGAAAAAAATATATCGTATGGTGCAAATTGCACTGACAACATTATTAGGCCGGATTTCTTTAAAAATCGGGTTGGAAAACACGTTACTGTTAATGGGGTTCATTACAGAGCTATGATCAATGATTATTTAATTCTGAATTTAAATGGTATTGATCAGGAGGAGATGTGGTTCCAACAGGACGGCTCCACATGTCTTACAGCCAACGCAACAATCGATTTATTGAGAGAACAATTCGGTGAGAAAATTATTTTGAGGAACGGACCGTTAATTGGCGATCGGAGTCATGTGATTTAACGTCTTTAGATTATTTTCTTTGGAGTTATGCTAAATTTATGGCCTATACCGATAAACCAGCAATTATTAACGCCTTAGAAGCTAACATAACTTGGACAATTGCAGACCTAAGACCCCAATTGCTCCCCAAACCTTCGACATATCAAAATATATAAATCAAATACAAAACAACATATTATGTGAACAATTCATTCATTTAAATGATAGTATATAATATTATTCACTTCGTGAATCTTATGGTGTACATCGCCCAACCAAGTGATGTATTCGCCGAATTATTGACAAATTCCGAACGAATTTCACGCTGCTCGATATTAAAACCAAAAACAAGACAAAAAAGTGTGTGTTCCAAAGAAAATATTGCCAGTGTTGATGAAGATCCAAATTTATCAATTCGTCCCCGTTCGCAGGAAGTTGGGCTTTGTTATTCCACTGCGTGGAAAATTTGATCTTGAGGAGATGCGGTTCCAACAGCAGGACTCCACATGTCATACAACTAACGCAACAATCGATTTATTGAGAGAACAATTCGATGAGAAAATTCGAAAGTACGGACCTTCTTATTCAGTTAAAAGAAAAACGCGACCGAAAGCCGTCGTATACTTGTGGAAACTTACGGTGACAATGTTCCAATGCAAGACGCTTCTGGGCGTTGGTTTAGACGATTCAAAAGTGGTGATTTTGACTTGAAATACAAAGAAGCCGAGGCCAACCGAAAAAAATTAGATACCGAATTCCAAGCATTGCTGAAAGAAGACGATATGCAAACTATAATCGTCGGTATGCCATAGAAAAGATTCACAAGGCATGAAAATGGATACTACGGCCGGAAGATAGAAAAGAGAAAAATGGTGTGCGAAGTTTTGCTTCAGCAGCATGAATGGAAGACTTTTTACATCCAATCGCCACTAGAGATGAAAAATGGATATATTTCGAGAACCCAAAACGCAGAAAATCACCAAGAAGAACAACCATCAACATCTACCGCAACACCGAATCGCTTTATAAAGGCAACAATGTTGTGTATTTATTATCGTCTGCATGCCATGGGAAAGATTCAGAAGGCAGGAAAAAGGGTACCATCATCAGATAAACCAGGGTTAATAACAGCGGCGGTTCGTGGGGGAAAAAACAGGTGGGGCACGTATAACAAAATTTTGGAATGGGGATAGGGAAAGGCGTCGCAACCAAAAATTTTACATTTCTTTGTAACAGACACACGCTTTTCTGTGTAGAAATACGAGTGTAACTGTCAGACATCAAATTTTCAAACAGGTACCTAGTTAATAAAATTTTGCTAAACTCACCATAGGACCATGACCATTAAATATGTTTGTAGTTGAAGTCCATCCTCCTATATTTCTTACCAGCAAAGTGGTCGATGACTTGATCATTAAAATTTGAGATTGGCTTCACAAGTGTTTTTCATTAGATCGCACAGCCGTTCCTGATCCATTGTGTTTCTTAGAATTATTTTGATTCGTTTGAGGGTAGAGAAACATCTTTCAACAGGTCAACATCATCAACAGGTTACACACAGTTTTAATGTCTTCATGTAGAAAGACGGCTCGATATTCACCAAATTTTTCAGTTGCAAATAAATGTGCAACAGTTTATGAACCTGTGTATAGTTAAGGTATCACAGATTTCACTCCCTGTCAGTAAATTTCCGTTACTTTCTGCGATTCTCTATGGTCGTTGTAGATTCTTCACCAGTTAAGTTACCAAATTCTTGATTCATTTTTATTTCTATATTGTCTCGAATATTTTGAATAGCTGTTGAAAAAGTTACCAAATTCTTGTTAACCTTAAGTGCATCTAGTTGCCTGCTTTGCATTTAATCAAAGAGAATTTCGCAGTGGGGCATTATTTTATTGAATAAAAACAACCATATTAAAAAGTATCATCCACCAAAGAATGTATTAGCTTGATTAATAGAAGTTTTATCCGACTCGGCGTCCATAATTTCTTAAAGGCATGTTTCCAATTCTTCTTTGTAAATGTAAACAGTATTCACACATTTAGACTAAAGCTCCAGCTGGTAGGGGGCCGCACGGGGTAGACGCATTTTCACGACGCTATCCAGAACAGTTGTCCTTTTGGATGATCGAGAAAAGAAAGCGGGAAATGCAGACAGATTTGCAAAAACCACCTTTACACCTTTTTCTATTGTACAACACCTTTCGATTATTAGATTTAATTGGTGAGTATAGCAGTGAATATACTATGCATTGTTATAAATATTTTTAATTTTGTGCTCTCTTGTACTTGTACTCTTCCGACTGTACCTCTCATCACCGAAGCACCATCATAACTTTGAGCTATGAGATTCTTAGATTTTTTGTCTATTCCTAACTCGCTCAGCACCGTCCGAATTTCATCTGCAATTCCATCTGCTGTGTGCAATCTCTCGTAAATTTCTCTATTTTTAACACATTTCATCGGCCTGTATGGCAACGTAATTTGTTGTTTAATGTTAATGTGTTAATTGATACATGTGTTAATTTCCTGTGTGTTAATTCGTTCTGAATTTGTTTGGAGATGCCTAGAAATAATTTATTTTTAGAGTATTTTAAATGAGCTTCTAAAATACTGTCTTTTTGGGCAATCAAATTTACTAGCCCTCGGAAAGGGCACGTGCCCACGTGCCCTTATGGACAAACCGCCACTGGTTAATAAGCATCAGATGACTGTGATTCGAAGGTCAGTAGGTCCATTTGCTAAATAACAGTTGCTAATAACAGTGTGTTATTTAGTTGCATTCTCATTTTGATTCTCGATACGAACAAATAATATGATCCAATTTAAATTAACGCAAACACCCACGTCGTGAGCAGAAGTTAAACCTGCGACTATACTCCTACCGTGCAAAGGCTTTAGCGTATTGCCTAGAAAACCGGCAAACCGCAGTTTCATCATTTTGAATCGCCCATTAAGATAATATCAAATCGTCTTCCTCGTCCTTATCATCTAAATTTTACAATAACTATTCGGTTTCCGACAAAAAATTGTTGTTTTTAAATATTGCATGCCGGAAACGAAATGTAATACAATTTTCAACACGCGATTTCAAGTAACCATTGATTATTAAAGCTGCATTTAAATTAAAAGGTAAAGTTAAAAAAGGTAAAGAAACATTAAACTCAAAATCATGAGTTTTATGCAGTTTTAATATATGATTCTTAAACAACAAACCACCCATGAATTGAAAACAACATGAAATTGTTCATTACAAACTGGTACCCGCTTAAAACAAGTTATACATATTAGTTTAGATAATATTAAAATACAAGGATAGTCTGAAAAGTTTCCAGCTCCAACATGAAGATGGTGGTACTCGTCAAAAATATTCCGGTGATGTAACTGCACATGTTAAACAACAACGGAACATCTAAAATGGTTGAAATTTGCAAGGTTATCTTTAAACGCATGCGCAATTACATTACCAGGATATATTTTACGAGTACCACCATCTTCATGTTGAGGCCAGAAACTTTTCAGACTATCTTCGTAATAATGTTTATGGATTCCGCAGTTGGTTCATTGTGAAACATTTTGAATATACTGTGATTTTAAATGATACACTTGTTTCACCTTGTTAGGGTTTTCGAGAAAATTCGAAGCGAAAGATAAGTAAAGCAAAATCTCTAATAAACGTTTGAAACATTAAAAAGCTACAAGTGTATCAGTTAAAATCCTAGTACCTTCGTAAAGCTCAAATAGTGCGAAAACAGTGCCAACATTTTTTAAATAAAAAATATGGAATCTCCTTTAAGGTGGCGTATACATTACTTCCACCAAGACATTTCTTTAATGGAAAATAGATATCAAAGTAAATGGAGCTCCAGTTTACTTATTGACTATTGCTGGAGATTAATAAGGAAATCCTTAAAGTGGGGTTATGATTATTATAATGCAACAATACTTTTAGTAAAGAAAAATATGAGTGAAAAAAATTCCTCCCACCTTCTATTTTAAGTAAAATTTTATATAAGATATACGAAGTCACAAAAATAAACACATTTTTGTTTGCTAGTATTTTGTATATAACTTTTCAGGCTTCCCTCGTATATGACACAGTTTGTATTGTACATCAAGCGATAAAACGACCAGTTGGTTTTTATAGATCTTTTAAGTAATGGTCGCGTACGTAACGTAGAACTTGGCAGGGTCTGCCTACCTAAACACGTTTTTGGGTACTTCATTAAGTAGAGCTTTAAATGTGGAAACGACAATGGTTTTCACTTACTTCGGATCAATTAAATTTCTCTGTATGATTTTCTTGTAAGCATGAAAAATATTATTACGAGGGTGAATTAAATATAAATTGGAATTCTTTATTACATATTTATTATTTATAATATAATAAAAAAAAACTATTGATCATTTTTCGAGCAATTTCTTGCTCATAGAAACTTTGAGTTTGGATCATTAGTTAATTGCGCACGAAGTCCCCACGCACGAAGTAACATCTTGTTAGTTGTCTAATCGTACCTCTCCAAGTGCATCTTTCATAGCTCAAACAAAACAATAAACACAGGGTGACAAATCTGGGCTGTATGGAGGGTGTTCCAGGGTTTCCCAAAACTGAAACTGTTCGTCAAAACTGAAGCCATCGGACATAGATTTTATTGAAGCCAAGATGATTTCTGATGCTTGTTTGAGCACTTCCAAAGCTAATACCCACCTTCAAAGCAAACTGCACGAATGTTGTCAGCAGTGACACATTTATCACACTTTTTCGTCCACCCTTAAACTTATTGGTCCAACCATACACTTGGGTCTTAGACAGGATATCGTTCTCATACTGAACTTCAACCGAGTTATTATTATGTTTTAACGCCTTCCTTGATTAAAAACTATATTATAACCCATTGTGCAACGGACGATGGAACTTGTTGCTCACTTATGGCTGTACTGACAAAAGAACTGAGTGAAACGAGCTCACCGAGCGTTTCCTCCACTCCTAATACGTTGCACTGAAATGACCTACACTGACAGCTTGCTTGTGATTGGCTGAGGAAAATAATTTTAAAATTCCGGGTAATATTTGATTCACCCTCGTATAATGTTGAAAAAAGACTTTTAGTTTCTATATAGCTTTTCGTATTTTAAATATAATATATTTAATATATGTAAAACGGGTATAGATTCTTACGTATTAAGTTAATTATTTTTTATTTAAGTTTTATATGTTCCAAACTTGTACATAGAAATTTTATTGTACATACATATCAAGAAATATTGCTGAATTTGTATATGAGAATAAACTGTATTTAATTGAGTCGTAACCGAAAAACACCATAAAATGAATCAAATTAGTAAAATTTTAAACCAAAGATCAATAGTCAATTCGATCAATATTATCTATTCAAAATTCAATAACCCGTCAATTACCATAATAAGCTAATGGGAACAGTTGCACACTGGAACTACTTACCAGGTTTGGCGGTTAAAAATTCTTAATTTTTTAAGAGAGGCGCTGGAAACAATGGTGGGTTCACAGCCTAATCTCTAACCTCATTTTGTTGCTACGACAGTACCTTTCAAAAAGTCATTTTAAAAACGTCATTGATGTTTAAATGATTTCGAGTTAGCGTCTTATTTTTCTTTAAGTAAAAAGTTCTTTAGCCGGGTTGAGCGATTTTTGGTAGGGGCAAAACTTATGGGTTCGCGTCACCGACATGCTAGTGACGTGTTACGTCAGATTTTCGACACGCAGCAGCCTGTGTACATGTATACGGATATATACACTAATACATTGTATATAGTCGACTGTATCATGTGCGTGTTGGACTCTTTTTGGACTGTTGTATATAAGTTGTATTTATATTTTGTACTGCGCTTGCACAGTCCAACATACGTTTTGATTAATACATAAACTATATGAAAATGTAAATAATTAATGCTCGGAATGGCAATAAATGTAAAAACCAGACTAATGTTAATAATTTGGATGTATAAATTATGAAATTTTAATTATTCATACCTTAAGTAATTTAAAAATTACAAAAAAAATACAGTTATTCCAAAGATTCAAGTTTTCATTTCTGTGGGCAGTCCCCATGGCTGCCTACCTGTTTTTTTTTTGTCTGGCAAACATGTCGCTTTCGTATGGTAAATATACTGTTTTTCTCATTCTAAAGAACGCCCAGGTCAACCGAAAAAAATTAAAGATACCGAATTGCAAGAATTGTTACAAGAAAACGATATGCAAACTTATAAAAAATGGCAGAGAGGTTAAACGTTGTTCGCCGATCATTTGTAATCGTCTGCATGCCATGGAAAAGATTCAGGAGGCAGGAAAATGGGTACGACATCAGATAAAACAGAGTTAATAAGCAATAGGTCCATTGAATAAGTAACACATAGTGTGTTATTCCAGGGGTAGAAATTACCCCCTAAAAAAGAGAAATGTCAGGACCCGTTTCGGGTATAGCTAATTCCAGATAGGTTAAAGGGCTACGGTTCAACCTAAAAACCAGAGTGAAAAAGCGGCATGTGTGTTATTTAGTTGCATTCTCATTTTGATTCTCAGTACTAACAAATATTATGGCCTAATTTAAATAAACTTAAACACACACATCGTGAGCAGAAGTTGAACCTGCGGCTGTCGTCCTACAGCGCAAGAACTTTAGCGCATCGCCTACCACAGCTGGCTAACCACAGTTGCATCATTTTAAATCGCCCATTACGATAATATCAAATCATCTTCCTCGTTTTTATCATCTAAATTTTGCAATAACTATTGGGTATCTGACAAAAAATTGTAATTTTTAAATATTACATGCCGGAAACGAAATGCAATACAATTTTTCAACACACGATTTCAAATAACCATTGATTATTACAACTGCATTTAAATTAAAAGGTAAAGTTCCAACGTTTTTGTTTCGTCCCGTAATATTAAACTCAAAATCATGAGTAATTTTATGCGGCTTTATGGTTCTTAAGCAACAAACCATCAATAAATTAAGATCATGATGAAATCGCTCATTATAAACTGGTGCTCGTTTAAAACAAGTTATACATATTAGGCTAGAAAATAATAAAATACAAGGCTACTTTGAAATGTTTCCAGTCTCAACATGAAGATGGCGGAACTCGTCAAAAATTACTGGTAATGTAATTGCGCATGCGTTGAAAGGTAACCTTGAAAATTTCAGACACATTAGATACTCAGTTCTTCTTTAACAGTCATTTATATCAGTTGGTGTTAGTGTTTCTGTAAAGACGGAAAAACTCGAATATCGAGCGGTCATTAAGTTCGTACATTTAAAAGACAATATGCCTACGCAAATTAAAGTTGAGACAGATCCTGTTTAGGGGCACCATCATTTTTCACCGTGAAATGATGGTGCAGCGATGACATTAAAAAAGTTTACCAAATGGTTCTAGACGACTTCTTAGAGAGATATCAGATAGCACATGTTTGTCATTAACTGAAGATTTAGGCATGAAAAAGCTAACCGTGCGTTGGATGCCGCGATTCCTAACTCAGGTCTAAAAATATTACTGAAGCCAGTCCAGTCTGGCCGCTATGGCAAAATCTCACGATTTAAGTTTCACATTGATTGACCACCCACGGCATTCACCAGATATGGCCACCTGCGGCTTTTTTTCTTAAAGTTTCGCTCGGAGGACAAATATTTTCATGGAATAAAAAGGCCATCACATTCGTAAACGACTTTTTACAGAGCAAGATGTCAACTACTATTTGGATGGATTAAAGAGATGGGAGTATCCCTAGGAAAAGTGTATAGAATTAGAAGAAGACTACGAGGGTTGATCAGTAAATAGCTGTGTTTGAAATAAAGACGTAATTGTTTCCACAAATTTGTTTTTATTCTTCAACGTAGTCCCCTTTTAGGTCTATACAGTTTTCCAAGCGTTTCTCCAACTTTTTTAAGCTGTCTAAAAAATGCGATTTTTTAAACTCTCCAAAATATACTTCTGTCTCGGCGATAACCTCTTCATTTGAGCTGGTTTTTTTTTTCCTGCGAGCAATATTTTCAAGGTAGGGAACAGAAAAAAGTCGGTGGATGCAAGGTCGGGCGAGTAAGGTGAGCGCGGAAGCAATTCGTAGCGCAGTTCGTACAATTTGGCCACGACAATTAAAGATGAATGTGCCGGTGCGTTATCGTGATGGAAGAGCACTTTTTCTTAGCCAAATGTGATTCGTAGCCGAATCTGTCCAACAACTCACTGTAGTACTGCCCTGTGAAAGTGCATGAGGATTATTCCTTTGAAATCCAAAAAAATCATGACCATAACCTTTCCGGCTGATAGAACCGTTTTTGTTTTCTTCGGAGCAAATTCACCCGGAAAAATCCATTATTTTGACCGTCTCTTGGTCTCTGGCGTGTAATAATGTATCCAGGTTTCATCAACGGTGACGACTCAACGTAAAAAGTCCTACGGATTTCGCTTAAAGCGGTCCAAACACAGCTTTGACATTGTTAGTCGTACCCGCTTGTTGTCCTCCGTGAGCAATCGCGACTCCCATCGGGCCGACACTTTCCTCACACCTATGTTATCATTACGAGGCACCTACGGCCTCAGCTACTTCGTGCACTTTCGTTCGACGATCAGTTGGCCGTTCTTCATCGAAAACAGTTGTACGACCACGCTTAAACTCATTAAACCAATATATCACGGTTGTCATCGGTGGTGAAGAGTCCCCATAGACACCATCCAACTTCACTTTTATTTCTTCGCATGTTTTTCCATCCAAAATTAAAAAACGAATTACGGTTCTTTTTCCATTTCATCGAGAAATACAAAACACAAATGATACAACTGGCTGTCAAAAAAAAAACTAACCTATGAATTTATCTGAAATTCAGTATGAGGTCGTTTAACAGTCTCCAGTACACGATTGTAATATCAATTTCACTCGTCAACGCCATGTGTTATCAAACATGGGTACTTATTGATCAACCCTCGTATTTTCAGAAATAAAACTGAATTTGACAAAAAAATGCTTGTTTCAGTGTTCCATGTCTTGTCAGCTACGCGAAGGAAAAAAAAATACTTCGCATTATAATTCAAAGAGATCTACTGCACACACTGTGATTAATCGATAACCAAGTACTAAGTACTAATAGTTCATTGCTAAAATAACATCCACATTATGTCGGAAAAATAACAGAACATAACATTAAATAAATAAAAAATCAATTATTTATTGTGGAAAAAAATCTTATTCGATATACAGGGTCCGGCAGAGAGGTATGGTGTTTTTGAAACGACTATTACGCGCTATTTCAGCGAATATTTTCAGGATAGTTGATATCTACTCGTTCCGGGATGCCATCTCAGTAGCCATCCAGCTGTGGTCTGTAGTACATCTTGTGTTTATTTACAACACTTTTATTGAAACTGGTCTTTGTGTTGTGCGACAACGACAACGACAATTTCGAAATCATTTTAACGTTGGTCGGCATGGTTGCGTTGCAAAACGCGATACCATTATGAAGTGAGTGAATAAATTTTACTTTACTATTAAATACGACGTAGGTTCACAGAAAGGATGTTGGAATTGCTGGACGGCAACATCCCTTTGTTCACGAGTGACGAAGCCCATTTTTAATTATCGGATATGGTAAACAAGCAGAACTTTCGATACTGGGCACCCGAAAACCCCGAGAATTACATAATCAACCTCTACACTCCGAGAGAGTAATACTTGGTGTGCGGTATCTCGAACTTGCAGTATTGGACCGTATTTTTTTCGTGAAAATGGACGAAAAGTGTTTGTTAACACAGATCGTTATCTCGCCATGTTGAGTGATTATTTTCTGCCAGAACTAAGAAGACGATGCCCAAACCTTAATACACTTTGGTTCTAACAAGATGGGACGACTTGCCATACGTCAAGAGCAACATTGGCCTTTTTAAGGGAACATTTCCATGAGCGCCTTATGTAATTACATGAGAATGTGGAATGGCCACCTCGGTCACCAGACTTTTCATCTTGTGACTACTTTTTATGGGGCTACTTAAAATCCAAAACTTAGATAGACAAACCGCGAACTCTGCAAGCTCTTTCCGAAACCATAACGCGCGAAGTTTGAACGATTTTGTTACCCGTCTACAAGAATGCGTCGACAAAAACGGACGCCACCTAACTGATGTGATTTTTCGCACCTGACTGTGTTATGTATACTTTAATGGCAATATACCACTAATGTATAAAACAATAACTTTTGATATTCGTTTAAAAATAAGAGTGTGCCCTTATGTCGTTTTTCGGAATCGCCTCGATAACCCTCGTCACAGCTGCTTGGACTTATGTAACACTCTTCTTTTCATGACGCGTTTACTTTTGGAAACGGTAAATAATTACACTGATATAAATCAGGCGATTACGCAGGATGTTGAAGCATACAAACTTGTTTTTTCACCAAAAATTCACGTACAGCCACAGAGACTTTCCATTTGTTCAAATCATTTGCCAATAATTCATAAATCATGTCTTTAGTCGTATTTAATTCCAAGGCAAAAGGCAGCTAAACACTGCCATTCGCTAGCTTAAATTCTGGCGCTTGCAGGGAAACCTAAAGAAGACCCAAGCGATCATTATTACCAGAAGGCGTATTCCAAGCGAAGCCAGCCAGACTGGCCAACGAAATTCATCAGGCACTCTAGGAAAACCGGCAGATCGGTGTAGTTTTTCTGAGCATCTTCAAGGCTTTTGACAAAGTATGGCACGATGATCTTATCTTCCAAACCTTTGAACTAGGTTTCCCGCGAGATCTTACCATAATCATCCGCTCTTTCCTGCAAGAAAGGACCTTCCAGGTCAAAATTAAATCATCTCTTTTCTCGAAATAGTCTGTAGAATCAGGCGTCCCGCAAGGCTGCCCCCTGGTATCGGCCCTGTTTAACATCTATATGGCCGAAATTCCTCGTTTCCATGACGTGAAATCCGCATTTTTCATAGACGATACTGCTTTCTTTACTGCAGCAATTCGCAACAAGCTTCAAAGGCAGCTAAACACGGCCATTCGCTGGCCTAAATTATGACGCCTACAAGTCAACCCAAAGAAAACCCAGGCGATCATTGTTACCAAAAGAGGTATTCAAAGCGAAACCAAGCTGCTGATGGACTTACTATTTTCCAAGTCCTCGTGAGATCCGTTCTTCTATACAGCCTCCAGACTTCTTATCGCTTTCAGAACAAATCATTGCAGGTGGCTTCAAGGATACTTTGGTTTGATAGAAACAATCACATTCATCGGGAAACTGGTGCTCCACCGATTTCCTAACTCTACCAATTCCAGCGTGTGAAGTTCATGCTCACAACTTCGTGTAGCAGCAACCCACTGCTGCGAGAACTATCGGACCTCCTGCCCTAGCCACAGGGCAATCCTCCGATACCATCGCCCCCAAATTCCAGCATTGAGATCCGGGTTTTGAAATTTTCTCAATTCCCGACTTGAGTAAGTCTAGGCTCCGTCCGCACACCGCTGAGATCTCCAGCATCTCTGCCGATGTCGGTCCGGTGTCTTCACCTATGAGCAGCCTCGGCCCCATAACAACAGAAATAGCTCAAATTTAGCGGTGAATTCATCGGATTGCAAAATAACGCTGCAAGAATAGTCGGACCTTCCTCCTTCGGGACCTAAACCTCCGACATTTTCTGGGTCAACCAGAAACCTCAAAAATAAATAGAAATAAATGTAATGAAATAAAAGTAAAAGCCAATATGGCTATCTTAAAAATCAGGCTGATAAAATAGAAATAGCCGCGTTTGCTGACTGTGGATCAAAAATGGTACCGAGTGAACTTCCCAGCGGTGTTTCGACTAGTATAAACGCAATGCGAAAGAGTTTCAGTGGGGATTCGTGACTGTTAATGAAACTTAAATTCTTCACCATACACCAAAAATGTAAAAATAGTAAAAATAAAAGGTTTTACATGGGGAATGTGCTCCGAAGAAGGCGAAAACGCTTCCATCGACCGAAAAGAACTTGGCCACTGTGTTCTGGGATTCGCAAGGCATTATTTTTATTAAGTATTTAGAGGAGAGTAATAGGCTGATTTGAAGTAATTTTTTTCGAAAAATTGTTTCAAAAATACTCTCATTTGGCACAAAAAAACGTTTTGTTTCACCAAGTCAATTTATTCATCCGTCGTTAAAACAGCAAAATTGATCAAATTGCGCTACGAAATTGCGATAGTTCTTTCTCTTTCGAAATATGAAGAAATAGCTTGATGAAATGAACGAGTAAAAGAAGAGATCATCGCCGAAACAAACGACTATTTTGTAGAGTTCGACAAGTTCTGCTTTTTAAAAGGAAAAAAAAATTGGAATAATTTTACGCCAAGTGTATCGAACTAAAAGGAGACAGATGTTGAAAAATATATCGATTTTTGATCAAAAACACAATATTTCATTTAATAAGTGTAAAACTTTTTATTCTACCCTCATATTTGAAGGCATTTGATGTAATTCCAAAAAATATCATCGTGATCATATTACACTTCAAGACAACTTATAAGATGTTAAGTTAAAAATTAAAATTTCTATCTTTTTTTCCAGCTAAGCTGGATTTTAAATGAAGCGCGAGCCGTAGCCAAAACAACTTCATTCCTCCAAAAATTTTCGGGTAATGCGAGTGGTATTGAGGATTACCGCTCTCTGCATTATTCTAAACAGATTTTCTTCTAGTCCCAGAAATGTGATGTTAATTTTCAGGTTCTTTGGTATAATGTCAGTTGTTGAAATTATCAATGGCACAATATAGTCTTGGTTCAATTTTCACATCCGCTTTATTTCTAACTTGATGTCTGTATATTTTTGTACTTTTTGTTCAGCCGTCTTTTGAATGTTGTGTGTTCTTGGAACAACTATGTCGATTAGGAATGCTGTTTTCTTCTTTTTGTCCACCGATATAATATCTGGCCTATTACAGTGCACGGTTTTGTCGGTTATTATTGTTCGGTCGTAATATAACCTGAAATCGGCTGAATCTAATACCGCCTCTGCGGTGTATTTATCATAGGGAACTAAGTCTGTATAAGGTTATTACGACTTACAAGCTCCTGGTGGACTATACTGGCCACCTAATTATGACGGTGAAGATAGACCGTCTCCTTGAGTCTACCACATGCTCCTACAATATGTTAGATAGGCTCAGGCTTTTCGTGGCATTTGATACTCGTGCATCCTTATTGATATATTTTTGGATGTTCTTAGTGTGCACGACTTGATCCTGAATTACACACATATAGCCTTCAGTCTCCGGAAAAATACCTCCCCATGCCAACCACGCATTGGACGCACTCTTGTCAACTTCATGACAGTCAAGATCATGGAGGTGTCTACCATGTAGAAACGTATTTCCATTCTTGTATAATTGTTCCAGTTATCTAAATACTCTCATTTTGTCGTTCTATTTGTTTAGGATTCAGAGGCGTATAATTATCATCAACTAAACACACTCTGGCATATAGCCGGCATTCGATCATTCTTTGATGGAAATATGTTCTTAAACTGGATATTTATTTTTCATATAGATTACATATATTTACAATTTCTCGGCGTCCTTCAATTCTTGGTAATATAAGTCGTTTATTACTACTGTGCGCGTGGTGTTGCCTATATTTTGTTAGTGTAATTCTAATTATTCGTTGTAGCCTTTCGATAACTGTGTTTGACCAAGATATAATTCCAAACGAATATACGCAAAAGCTTTTATACCTTTTACAATATTTCGACTGTCTAAGGCAGATCTGCATATGCTTTCAAGTCTGTACGTGAATTCTTTAGTTAGTGTTTCCTTAATGAGTATATGCTCAACTCTCTTGGACTGTTGTATTCCAATATATTTATATAATTCGCCCTTCGGCATTGGCTCTACATATTCTTGTTCTACAGTGACAAACCCTGTCATCTCTAACTTAGATCCTCTCTTTATGTTAAGAGTTCTGCATTTATCTAATCCAAAATGCATGTTTATAACAGTTATAAATTTCTGTACAACCCGAATGAGTTGTTGCAATTTCGGTGGCGATGTTGCATACAGTTTTAAATCATTCCATATACAAGAAGTGCGATACATTTTGACTTTGGAGTTTTGCGTCCTTTTAATCAAATTAGAGAATGGATTCAGTGCCAGGCAAAACCACAGAGGGCTAAGCGAATCCCCCTGAAATATGCCGCTTGTCACCCTAATTTCCTCAGTCTTGGTCGTACTTCCATTTTACGATAAATAAATAGTGGTGCGCCAATCTTTTATCAGTTCCTGAAGTGTGTTTATCAAAGCTGGATGAACCCTATATAGTGTTAGTATCTTAATTAGCCAAGAGTGCGGAATCGAGTCGAAGGCCTTCTGATAATCAATATAACAGCATGATAAATTTCGATTCTTCTTCCCAGCGTGTTTCAATATAACTGAATCTATAATAATAAAGTTGTTCTTTACACCCCTGCTTTCCCGTTCTACAACTCTTTTGCTCTTCATTTAGTAAATCATGTTTGTCTATATGTCCTGTGAGTAGTACTGTGAAACATAATGTTAGTAGTTTATATATCGTTTGAAGGCAGGTAATTGGCCGGTATTTCGCTGGGTTATTAGAGACGGTTCCTTTGGGGAGTAGATATGTTTTACGTTGAGTAAAAAATCGAGGAATTTCTTTTGGTTTTCTTATAAACTTACTGAAATATCTTACTATGAAAGGGTGAAGATTTGTGAGCTTTTTATACCAGTAATTATGAATGTTATCAGTTCCAGCGCCCTTCCAATTATGCAGGTTGTTTGTTATATTATGTGGTAGAGTTATAGTCATTTCAGGATTGAGCATTTCTTCAATTGCGTTCGTATTTGCTTCCTCCTTACGCAGCCAGCTGGCATGATTGTTATATTGGCAGTTATTTAACCAAATCGAGGACCAAAATGTCTATATCTTGGCTGGATGGTGTACTAGAACTCCCCACAAGATTTTTGTTATTACTTCTATCTATTAGATCTCTATAAAATGTCCGCTCGTCTTTTCTAAATAGACAGTTTTGTTGCTTATGCCTCGACGCTTTTTTATATCGATCTAGGCGGGAACTATATACTTTAAGTTTGTGTTTTAGGGTATCGATGACCTCTTCTGCTGATTCGTTTTGTCATATTTAGCATGAATTCTAAATCTTTCTAATATTCTGGTTGCTTTTATCGTCAATTTTTTGCTGGGATTGTCTCGACTGAATTCCAGAAGTCTGCCTATATCTGCGCGTATACTTTCAATCTTGCTTTCTAATCTTTTTTGTCACCCCTGTTTAACGTTCTGCTCTGGTTATATTTTTTCATACGGTTGTTTGATTATTTTAGTTCAATTTACAACTGCTGCAGTTTGAGCTGCACAATACATAACTGTGTGCAAGTTTTCGAATGAGTTGAGCATGTTACCCTTTTCAGGAAGAATCTCTTCATTTGGAATATTAACGATATTTGCTAATCTAATGGTGGAACCTTGTTTTGATATATAAGGCCTTGTTGTTGGGTCAGTTCCTAGGTATTCCTTAATTATTGTAGTGAACGTTTCGCGGATCAAGCGAACTAGTTTTCTATCGAATTGGACATCATTTAAAATATATGTTTGTTCTGATGTAATATTATTGATTATATTATGTGAAACATCAGAGGGAGTTCTTGCTCTAGTATTCTGAATATCTTCATTAGTATGAGAGTCTGTGGAACGTAATTGGTCTGCAACTTCTTGTTGCAACTATGCAAGTACGTTTTCTGGGATGGGTTTATTTCTTATTATGACCCTTCTTTGATCAGATATACGTTGTGCTGCAACTGGAATATTCGGATCCAAACTTATGAAATTAATTTCGGTATGCTGTCAGATCTGTTTCTAATTTTGTAATTTTGTAAAACACACGCATGATGAATGTGTTTATATCAAGTGTCCAATTTCATGCGTGTTCGTTTCCTTCCAGCCTGGGTGGTCGTAGATAATAAAATATTACTAACTGGCGAAATACTTTCAGCGGATGCTGTTGGTTGGAATATTTCCATTTTCGTAGCCATTCTTGTGGTGCCATAGAGTTGGGAGCCATCACTCGCTCCAGCCGCACCAACCCCAAACAAATTCTCCCGACGGTTCCGTTAAAATTTTATTATTATTATTCTGCTCATCCTTACTGTAGAATCTCAGCTCATGCTGGCCGGTATTCCAATGCCAAGATGAAAAAGCAATTCAGCTCCTCTCACCCTAGCATAATATCTTACGAACAATGTGACACGTCTGCAAGAGCACGGCACGCTGTCCCACTATGGCAATCGTCTCGAGATCCCGAGGCTCTCGAGGTTCTTTGAAAATCTCTTACTTATCAGGCCTTCGGCGGATATAACGAAGGGCACTACATCTACCTTACTCAGTTTCCACTGGTTCTTCAAGTCGTATGCCAGATTTTCATACTTTGTGGATTTTTCTATCTCAGTTTTTCTAATGTTGTGAGATAGTGGCAGTGCGATGTCAATTATAAAAGCCCTCTTGTCCTTTTTGTTGATTAGAACAATATCCGGCCTGTTATAATCAACCGTTCGATCAGTAGTGATTGGTCTGTCCCAGTAAAGAATGGTATCGGATGATTCAAGTACAGGAGAAGGCGAGTACTTATAATATGGAGGAGGTGCATTTTCTAATAGCGAGTATTTTTTTGCAATTTGTTGATGTATAATTTTTGCCAGCTGATTATGCCGTCCTAAATAAGCATTGGGAGCAAGGGCCGGGCAACCGCCAATAAGGTGCTCAATTGTTTCCCCCAAAGTACCGCATTTCCTGCACTTGTCGACTACGTCCAAATGCAGTATGTGCTTTTCATAGTTTTTTGTTCTTGTTACCCTATCTTGAATAGATATCGCGAAACCTTCTGTTTCTGTGTACAAGAGTCCATCGGTCAGCCACTTCAGAGACAATTGTTCGTCAATGGTGTCATCTTCGAGTGACTTAGGAAACCTTCCGTGAAATGTTTGTCCTTTCCATTCTCGAACACAGTCCGTGAGCGTTGTTCTGCTATCAATACGATTCCGTTTATTTAGGTTCAGTGGGGTGAAACCCCGATCCTCATTTGCAACCAATTTCATCAACGTACTGTTTGAATCAAGGAAGTGTTTTCTCATTCTATTTTCTTGATTGAGACAGAGATTTTTTACGTTTACAAGGCCTCTACCCCCCAACTTTCTTGGGATGTATAGTATTTTCGTAGATGAGTTTGGATGCAGGCATCGGAACTTTGTCAATGTTCGGCGCGTCAACCTATCGAGCTCATCAAGATCAGTTTCTGACCATTTAACTATGCCAAAAGAATATGTCAGAGTTGGCACCGCCCAACCGTTGATCGCTCTAATGAGGTTTCCTCCGTTCAGTTTGGTGTTTAAAAGTTTTGCAAGTCTCTTTTGGTATAGAGTGGAAAAGTCCTTCTTTAACTGGTTATGATCAAGTTTATGCTTTTGGGGTATTCCTAAATATTTGTAGGACTCTTCTGGTTCTAGTTGTTGTATGTTACAAAGTGTTGAATGTTGACTCTGAACCTTTCCCTTCTGTATACTAATGGTAGAGCATTTGTCCAGTCCGAATGACATTCTGATATCCCTACTGAATGTTTCGACCGTTTTTATCAATGAGTTTAATTTTTCTCTAGTTTCTCCATATAATTTAAGGTCATCCATATATAGTAGATGAGAGAGCTTTCTTGGATTCCTCATGTTAAGTTTATATCCAATATTGCTGTTGTTGAGTAGTGTGGACAAAGGGTTCAATGCTAAACAGAACCAAATTGGAGAAAGGGATTCTCCCTGAAAAATTCCCCTCTCGATATTTGTAGCAGCAATGCATTGTTGGCCGACAAAAAGATTCGTTTTCCACTTCCCCATCAGGCACTTTAAAGAATTAATAATCTGGGGGCTAATTTTATAGAAATTCAGAACCTCAACCAGCCAATCGTGAGGGACACTATCGAATGCTTTCTTGTAGTCTATATAGCAGATATTTAAGTTGCGTTTTCTTTTTCGCGCTTGCTCAAGAACTACAGCATCGATCGTCAATTGTTCCTTGCAGCCCATACTTGCTCTTATACATCCTTTCTGTTCTTCTTCAAAAATGTTGTTTTTATCACAATGTTGGTAGATTTTTTCATTGAGTGTGGCTGTGAACAGTTTATATAACACTGACAGACATGTGATTGGTCTGTAGTTATTGGGTTGCTTAACGTCCCCTTTTTTGAACAGTAGGTATGTATTGCCCTCCATTAGAAAGTCAGGGAAAGTGTTTGGATTTATTAAAACCCTTTAAATGCATTTGCAAGTACGGGATAGGCGGCTGTAAAGCTTTTAATCCAGAAGTTATGCAATCCATCTGGTCCAGGCGCCTTCCAGTTGTGAGTCTTCCTGACAGCAGTGCAAATATCAATCTCTGTGAAATCGTTAGACTCCATATCTGGGAGAGCATTTGTCTGTTCTTGAATGGTTTTAACCCAAGGAGCCAATTTTTCGTAGCCGTCTGATTTTTTCCAAGCCGATCTCCAATATTCCGCAAAGGAAGACACATCGATTATTATTATTATTATAATTATTATTATGATCATTTACATTAATGCAATTAGTGAAAATTATTATATGTCAACGATGTATACAAGTTCAAAATTCTTAATAATAAATAAAAATTTTATTCTCATTTACAAAATTTGGGGTATTGAATTACAGACTTTAATAAATATTTCTTAAAATTTCAAAAAAAAAATTTGTCACATAAGCGGACGTTAGGACGATATTTTCTTAGTTCGTAGTGATTATAATAACGCTAAAAACCCTTTAAAAAATTAAAATATTTATACCAGTCCAATGTTCATACAGTATGTTTTTTAACATTTGCTTTAGTCGCAGTAAAATTTAAAAAAAAACAGTTTTATAATTAGACGTCAATTTATAAAAAAAAAATAATTACATATATATATCACTAGAGTTTATAGTAATTGGAAATAATTACTGACAGTAACAAAAAACAAATGCGACAAAAATGAAAACTCAACTTTTTTATTTTAACTTTTATTTTAATGTCATAACAGTGTCGATAAAATAACGGAACATTTTAAATTTAAAGAAAACTACTAACGCCATCTATTGAAAAATATCTAATCTGAAAGCTGTATATGTATATGTAGCTGTATATCAAAACATAGTGAAGTTATTGCGTTTAAAGTGACAGTACTTTTTGTCACCTCGTTACAAAAACCTGGTGGATCAAGCCAATATTAAATATTATTTGAAGCTAGGTAAACATTTTACAGGAACATTTGAATTGGTGAAATCAGTTTATGGTCATGATTGCCATACATGTGTGTTGAGAGTGGTATAAGCGGATCCAGGATGATGCTTCGGAAGATGACCAAAAGCCAAATCGGTCAAAAAACAAAAATTGTAAAGAGTTGATAGGAAAAATGCGTGAGATGATCGCCTACAATTTGAATTCGACCGTGAGATAGATAGCGGAGAAATTAAATACGTTTAAAGACATTATTCACGAAATTTGCCAAAGGATATAAAAAATAGAAAGCTTGAGCTCGATTTGTTCCTCATGTCTTAAATAGAGACCGTCGATGTTCATGATTTTTTTGCAAAAAAAAAACAAGTTTGTGTGCTCCATGATCCTCCTTATTGGCCTAATTTATCTCTGTATGACTATTTCCTGTTCCCGACACAGGAACCTTTTATGACAGTATTACATAACTTCTAGAAGCCGTACAAGGTATATTGAGGCGGTATCGAAAAACGACATAAATAATCTATGGTAACATTGGTGGAACGTGCTGAGCGCTATATTGATGCGAAAGGGATGGATGCATTTTGAATAAAAAGAAATAATTTTGGCGTGTTTTTTTGTTTATTTGAATATATATATATATATATATATATATATATATATATATATATATATATATATATATATATATATATATATATATATATATATATATATATATATATATATATATATATATATATATATATATATATATATATATATATATATATATCGGTAGCCCTGACTACTGCGAGCATTCGCCGAATGATAGCGTGAGTTGTGTGCTATTACGATCCGCCATCAAAAATGGCCTGTTGACATGACCTGACCTCGATCGTCTCTCCCAACTGCTTTTCTGCGTTCATCTGGAGCTCGGCTAATGATGGCTGAAAGGCTACAAACCGGTCTCAGGAAATACGTGGTGGCGCATGGTGGCCGTTGGCCAGAGACGAACAGTGGCACTACATGGAGAAAGGGTGAAAGATTTATCTAATATTTTCCTCCACGGTCCCGTTACGCTTTGTATATATATATATATATATATATATATATATATATATATATATATATATATATATATATATATATATATATATATATATATATATATATATATATATATATATATATATATATATATATATATATATATATATATATATATATATATATATATATATATATAATCCCCTTTATGGATCAGACCTTAACGTGGTAAAGAGCTTTAAGTAGGACAATGAAGCTTTGAGCTATGCCGTCTGGAGTCTATGCTCCTAGGAAGTTCACCCATGGCGGTCAGGTTAAAAACTAACATAATCCAAAATGTGCCAACCCGCATTGGACCAGCGTGGCAGATTACGGTCTATACCTTCAACATGGTATTTCAATATGACAGTACAACTTCAAACACTACCCTCGTTCCCCGGAGGTCAAGGGGCAACTACCTACGGCAGCGGGAAGACCTGCCCCAAGGCAAAGTGCTAAGAATTACCAGGTTAGATCAGGCTGCCATTGGACTTTTAACATTGCAACGCTAAATATACGGACTACGAAAATGGAAGCCCGATTTCAAGAACTGTTATTCGAACTTAACAACATACATTGGGATATTATTGGGCTCTGTGAAACACGAAGAAAGGGCGAAGTGTTAATTAAACTGGAACCAACTAGACACGTACTCTACACCCGAGATACGGAGAATGAACGATGTGAGGGGAATTGGAATCCCCCATCAATTGAAAGCTGAAGAACTGTGTAGTAAAATTTGAATTTGACAGACTAGCCCAATGCGTCATTCTTATGCAGCAACTATAAGCTATAGGGATGAGGAAATTGAGGAATTTTATGATAATGTGGCCCAGCTGTTATACAAGGAGAAATGTAGGTAGAAAATCCTGATGGGTGCCTCCGATCAGTAATGTACAAAGTTTTCACTAAGATAACATCTAAAAGAATATTAAGAAAACTGAATGACGCACAACAAAGAGAACAAGCAGGATTCAGAAGTGGATTCACTACAATGGATCACATGGTTGTACAACAGGCAGAAATACACAACGAATACACCATGCCACTGTGCTTGGGTTTTATCGACTACGAAAAAGCATTTGACTCCATCTCAAGCCATACCATAATGGGTGCACTGCTTAGCCAGGGAGTAAACAAAGCAAAGCATTGAAGTGGGAATTTATGTAGAACGAGGTGTACGGCAGGGTGACGCAATATCGCCTATTCATTTCTCGGCTTGCCTTGAAGAAGTATTCCGTAAACTGGATTGGGAACAGGCTGGTTTAAAGATCAATGATTCAAACTTAAACTATTTTAGATTTGCAGATGATATCGTCCTCCTTTCACAAGACTCAGAGGAGCAGCAAGGGCGCATACAAGAACTACAAAATGCTGATGAATCCTTTGGCTTAAAAATAAATCTGAAAAAAGAGTCAGGTTATGTTCAATAAATGGAGGACAGGAGAATTTGAGTTTTCGGAAGGGATTTATAGATTGAGGACCATTTTATATATCTTGGGCAGAGGATTTCAATGGAGGGGGATACCGCCCGGGAGGTGAAACGGAGTGTTAAATGTGACTCCCACTTTGCCTGAAAACAAAATTCTTCGAGCAGTGCGTTCTACTCGTTGTGATTTACGGAAGTGAAACCGGTACACTCACATCGTAATCAATTCAAAAACTTCGGGTAGCACAGAGGGGAATGGAAAAATGTATGCTTGGCATTACAAGACTAGACAGAAATCCCTGCGTATGGATCAGGGAACAAACGAAAGTGTTTGACATCATTGGAAGAGTGAAGCAATTGAAATGGAGAAGGGCTGGCCATATAGCGAGGCGATGGGACGACATATGGACCAGTGCAATCCTGGAGTGGATACCGCTTGATCGCAAATATTCGCGAAGAAGACCGAAAGCTCAATGGACTGATGACATCGTTAAGTATATAAGACCCGAGTGGCAGAGGACCGTGATAGTTGGAGGCATGCTGAAGAGGCCTTCGTACTGCAGTGGAGTGGAGTGGTCCATGCCGAAATCGTTTGAAATTTTCTATTACTAGGTATATTTTTTAAATAAGGTTCGTTTATTAGTAAGAGGAAAAATATTATAAATATCATTAAAATATATTTTTCCCATATTATACGTACTTTGATCTACGTTTCTACCTAATTTCCATTTTTGTTCAAACATTTGTCATACCGCTCAACAAATGTATAAATTCTGACATCAAAGGAAATCTGCCGCCTTTGAAGGAGCCCGATACATGATTGAAGGTTTAACACCTTCATCGTTCTTACCAGGAACTCCTTTAAGTACCCAAACAAGTGAAAAATCACTGGGTACAAGGTCTGGATTGGAAGGTGGATTATCCGGTTCTTCCCATTGAAAAGATCACACCGGAAGCCTGTAGGCCAGGCTGCTTGTTTTGTATGGCATGCCGGAGTTTTCTCAATGTCACACAATACGCATCAGAATTGATTGCTATGCCTCTCGGCATAAAATCCCCTAACAATAACCCTTTCCTGTCACAAAAGACAGTTGCCATGATCTTTCATGCTGAAATTGTTTGACTTTCACTCTGGTTGGTGCCGATGTGTGTCGCCATTCCATTGACTGTTGCTTGTACTCGGGAGTCATGTGAGGCACCCCTGTCTCAACTCACGTAACGATGTGGTCTAACAATTCATCTCATTCCTGATTGTATCGAGTCAAAAACGATAAAGCACAGCCCAATCTCTTTGTTTTGTGATCGTCAGAAAGCCATCTTGGACTCCACCGAGAACACAATTTCCAATAATTCACATTCTCCAAAACAATGGGGTACAAAACTGTAACTTTTAGTTATTGGCAAATTTAACAAACTCAGGTGTAAAAAAAATGTAACCGTTAAAAAAAATTATCAATTAGTTATGCAGCAAACAAGCGCGCGTAGATGAATGATTGCTGATATTTTGGAAAGTGAATTAAGATCATGGGACAAATAACTAATAAGAGAAAATAGACACATATTATTACTTGTTGAACATGACTAACTAAAAAACATTAAACTGGTTTTTTTCCCACCAAACATTACGTCTATTTTGCAACCAATGGATCAAGATGTTATTCACAGTTTGAAAATGTATTATCGACGACAGCGTTAAAAACAGCACACCAATATTAATAAATATGCTCGATGCTATTAAAATAGTTTATAAAGCTAGGCAACAGGTTTCCCAAAAACCAATTAAAAATTGTTTCAAACATACATGGCCCTCCCTTTGCGAGTTCGATAAGAACGATGACTTGCCTTTCACCCAATGACTTATTAAACAAGCTGAGGAGGACGAGGACAACCTGCCTTTAAGTGTCTGGCTTACCAATAATAATATTATCTTAGAAAAATTACATTTCAATATAATAAACGCTTTGGTTGATGTGGATAACGACCTTGCGACAACAAGTATGCCTACCAACCAGGAGGTCATAACACGGATAAAAACTTAAAACGATTTTTAAAAAGTAGAAACACTACAGAAAATGACATTTTGAGCGCAGCGCATGAAGTAGAAATACATTCACAACAAAATATTCTTATAAATTCGCAAAAGCAGACTCATATTACAGACTTTTTTTACAAAGTAGTTTTAAGTTGTTTGTGTATTTTTAGAGTAGGTTTTAAGTTTTAAAAATGAAATTTTCTATTATTTTGTTCTTGCTTCTATGATAATACGCGTATATATATATATATATATATATATATATATATATATATATATATATATATATATATATATAATAAAATAAATCTAATCCTGAAAAACTAAATAAGTCCTGGGAAATTCTGGAAAAGACTATTTCTAAAATTCCCTCTAACCATGTAAAAATCCTCTTGGGTGATTTCAACGTCCAACTAGGGAAAGAAAGAATGTACAGAAAAACAGTCGGCAGTTTTCCCGCTCATAAATCGACTAACCATAATGGCAGAAGATTGGTTGAACTATGTTCGCAGTTTAATCTAAAAATAATGTCAACCCATTTTAAGAAGAAAATAACAAAACAAAAGACCTGGAGGTGCCCAAACACGTACATTGGTGAATTTCAAATTGACCATTTCGTACTCCAATTATAAAGAGATTTTGAATGTTCAAGTCAGGAAAGGAGCGAATATAGACACGGATCACTACTTGACTAGAATCAAACTTAGCTTAAAACCTCGAAAACTTATTCAAAAGAGACTGCTAATACCAAAATTCGACCCTACGAAAATAAAACCAACCCTAACAGAAGAGCTTGATAAACAACCAGCACAGAACTGGCAAGAATTGAAACAAAAAATTAATAAAACAACCTTAATGTTGGTCCCTTTACAAATACGTAGAAAACTTCCATGGTGGGATGAAGTTTGCGAGCAAGCAGTATTAAGCCGAAGTAAAGAATTCAAAGAGTGGAATAGTCAAAAAACAGCAATAAAATATATCATCTTTTTGGAAATATGAAAAGAAACATCGAAGCTGATTAGACAAACTAAAAGAAAATATGAAAACAATCAACTTAATGAAATAGAAAAAGACTTCCAAAAAAATAACACCCGAAATGTTTATAAAACATTTAAAACTAAATTCATAGGCTATCAACCCCAAAGTATTTGCTTCCAAAAGGAAAACGGATAATTAGATCTAAATAACCAAGACAACTGCAAAAAACTTGCAAAATATTTTGAACAACTACCAAACTGTCCTGAGCCCTTAAACAGACCAACCAACCAAGTTAACCAACACTAAAACCTAAACAACCAAACCCAGATTCATTACCACTGAATGAAGATGAAATAATTAGGCAAATCAAGCGACTTAAAAATAACAAGGCTTGTGGTGAAAATGGAATCACTGCTGAACTTATGAAATCCGCTGGTCCAGGTACAATGAAGTAAATAACCAAAATTCTACAAGAACTTTGGCGAACCGAACGGATTCCGGAAGATTGGAAAGATGCTCTAATCCATCCACTACATAAGAAAGGAGATAGAACGGATGTATACAACAACAGAGGGATATCTCTTCTCCCAGTTTGTTACAAGATTCTATCTCAATGTCTACTAGACAGAGCACAGGGATAGTTAGAGCCTAAAATTGGTGAACATCAAACAGGTTTTCGACCGGGTAGATCCTGCCCTGAACAGATCCTGAATCTAAAGTTGATCCTAAGACATCAAAAACTGTACAACAAAAATCTCGTCTGTACATTTGTGGATTTCAAAAAAGCATATGATTCTCTTGACCGCAAATCTTTATTCCAAATCTTAAAAGAACAAGGACTAGATCTGAAAACGCTGCAATTATTAAAGCAACACTAACTGTCACAAGGTCAAAAGTTAAATTCATGGATGACATCTCAGAGTCCTTCGAAATTAAAACTGGAGTGAGACAAGGAGATGGACTCTTGCCACTCTTATTTAACTGTGTTCTAGAAAAAGTAATACAGGAGTGGCGTGAAAAAAAGTCGGCCCTGAATATTGACCAGCCCATTAAACTGGGGAGAACCAACATCAAAATTGATTGTCTGGTGTTTGCTGATGATCTAGCGATTTTGGCTTAAGATATATTAACGGCCCAAAAACAGATTGAAGTTCTAAAAGAAACAGCAGAAAAGATAGTACTCCAAATTTCCATTGAAAAGACACAATACATGACTTGCAACAGACTAAGAACACCATTTCTGAAAACAAAATATGGTAACATCAGACGAGTCTCTCAATTCAAATATTTGGGTGAAATAATCATGGAAAACGGGTTGGAAAAAGCGGCCATTAAGAGTAGATGTCAAAAAATGGAAACAGCATTGAGACTTACACAAAATATTTACAACAAAAAATGCATCTCTAAAAACACAAAACTGAGACATTGCAACACAGTTATTAAGTCAGAATGTCTATATGGGGCAGAGACGCTCATTTTTAATAAAAAGGGAGACATCGAGGAGATTGAAAAGAAGAAAAGAAAAATCATAAGAAAAATCTTAGGCCCCAAACAAATAAATATCACAACATATCGACTTCGAGAAAACCAAGAAATCAAACAATACACTGATATACATAGTGGTGTGAGAAAAAGAAGACTTAAGTTTTACGGACACATAAATAATTAAATGGATTGCAGCAATTAAAGAGGGCCTAAGATCAGCAAATATTACAATTTATTGTAATATAATATTAAATATATTATAATTTGCAAACAATATTAAAGTGAAATTCAGGATAGAGGCTTAAGACACAAGGTTAACGTTTGGAAGGTTGGCCAGAGAGAAAAATGTAGGAGGACTAGAACAATTTGGTCTGACGAAAGGAAAAAAGCTCATAGTGAAAGAATGAAAACAGTATGGGCGAAAAGGAAGGCTAATAACAACAAACGCCTCTAACTGTACTTCGCGTGGTCCACCAGTGCCCATACGTGAATAATAATAATAATAATAATAATAATAATAATAATATATATATATATATATATATATATATATATATATATATATATATATATATATATATATATATATATATATATATATATATATATATATATATATATATATATATATATATATATATATATATATGTGTAGGTACATACATATTTTAATTACTTTTAACGAACTTCTTATATAACGTACCGATTATTAAGGCCTCTCCGGTACGTTGTTACCGAGTTATACAGTATTTCTCTTTTAGATAACGAAGTTCGTTTTGGATTATATGTTTTGTTGCTACTGTTTTCGTTTGCTTTAATAAATAGCGAAATTGATTGTTTTTAGATAAACGTCCAAAATTTTGAAAGATTAATGACGTTTTAGTTATATTTTAAAAATGTTGAAAAATAATTTTTGAGTACAGATTTGCTAAGATTAATGATTTTAAAATAACAATTAGAGATTCTAATTAAGTAGGATGAAAAGGATTTTTAGATTACTACATATGATTTCTAAATATTCGTAGATATTTTTTTTTTGCAGTAAGTGGACATTAAGAATATTTTTTCTTGATCCGTAATAATGGTAATTACGCTATTTTTGATAAATTAACTTATTTAATATATATTATAATTAATACTTTCTTATAAAACCACGATTACGAGGGTTGCTATTTATGTATCCGGAATTGGCAATGACCATCTGACATATGCGTCGTAAAGTTTGACATTGTTCACTGTATACGTACTCAGAACGTTTTGTCGTACGGATGGTATTTGTGCTGTTTAGTGACTTGAAAATTCCATTTCAGTCAAAAAATGGAATTAATTCTTAAGAATTTTCATTCGATGATTTACTACGACTTTCGACGAGGGTTATCTCAACAACAATGGTATCGATCGACTCACTTTTCGACTCGTTTTGGCGATGAAGCATCATCTAAAACCACTGTATATCACTGGCTTAGTGAATTCAATCGTGACCGTCGTTCGCTCACGGGCGAATTTAAAGAAGGTCGTCCAAAATCGGTTGTTGTAATAAAGGATAAAGCAAGATCGTCATGAGACATGCAGTAAGATTGAGGCATCCCCGGGCATTAATATGACAAGCATACATAAGATTTTATATCAATATTTAGCCATGAAAAAGATTTGTGCGTCTTGGATTCCTTGGATTCCTGGACAATTGCTCAAAAAAGGCTCGTATCGATTGGTGCAACGAAATGCTCAACAAATACCTCATGGTATTTGTTGAGCATTTGTATCATGGTGCGTCAAAAGCCCTATATAATATCTACACAGGTGACGAATCTTGGATCTATGCATATGCGTCCGAAAGTAAACAGCAGTCGATTGTATGGATCTTTCAAAATCAGCTAAACCCAACAAAAGTTGTTCGCACAAGAAGCACTTCGCACTATGTGCCACTAGAGAGTCGTAGAACCGTCAATTTCGAATGGTACACAACTATTTGTTTGCCAGAAGTTTTTGAAGAAATAAGTAAAAAACATGGACGCATGATCATTCTTCATCATGACAACGCGAGCTCTCCCACGCTTTTTTACAATGCCACATTAATTTTCTCGTTCATCACTTTATTCTTATACTAAAAATTATTTTTTACTTTTTACCACCGCACCACCGCATCGGTTTACCATTAAAGCGCGTTTTTTATTTTCTTTTACTATAATTTATATTTATACTAAAAATTATTTTTTACTTTTTAGTTCGCTTTACCATTAAAGCGTGTTTTTTTAGTTTTTGTTTAACTATAATTTATTTGTCATTTTTTAGTTCGATCTGCTATAAAAGCGTGTTTTTCTTAATTTTTTAAACTATTATTTATTTTTCGTCACTACCTACCTGTTACGGGAGTGGGTAATTTGCTCTCCTACTGCCTTCCTTGGGCATTGTAACCGTGTCTCAGGCTGTCTCTCCAAAAGCAAATCCTTGATCCTGACGATCTTGTTCAGGATTTTTTTTTAAATTTAAGTCGCATCAACGCTCAAAGGCGTTATTTAGTGACTTACCAACACCGACAAACACATACAAATACGCACACAGACATCCATGCCCGCACCAGGATTCGAACCTGGGACCATTGGATTGCCAGGCGGGCGACTAACCCACCAGACCACCGCGGTCGGCATTGTTCAGGATAATGGAACGAACTTATTAAGTAATTGTATTGTCATCGGTCCTTGATAAGTGTGCAAAGTTTCAATTCAATCTGACGTTTTGAAGTGAAAAGGACGTTCAAAGATTTCATTACATAGATAGATACAGGTGAAGCTAATAAAAAGGTGTTAATAAAAAACCAAAGAGCCAAATTCTTTTTTCGAAAGACAAATTTGAATCAAAACATAAAAAGCCAAGGATTGAGGAAAATACGTCTTTTGGAACCTATTCAATTTGAAGTAGAGCAAGAAGAGCATTTTGATTTAAAAAGTAAATATAAAGCTGGGGACCGATCACACCTCATCAAAGATACGTTTAGAAGAAATAGTTTAGACTGTGAACCGACCCTCGTTTTCAGCGGTATATCTTAAAACAATTAAGAATCATTAACCACCGCATCTGATAAATACATTCATATTTACTGTGCTTGTTAAATTTTTGAACACAATTAGATCAACCCTATAAAAATGAAAATATTAGACATTTGATGCTGAATGAATTTCGAATGTATAACAATGCCACTAATGCCACACATAATGTTAATGTTGTTTATCCTTATGCCTTAGAGAGCAGAACATGTCAGCGTTGGCTGATAAAAATTAGAACGGTTATTTCAGTCTTTTGGACGGTATAACATTTGGAAGAAGGATCTGTTGTTCGTTGAACCTGAATCTAGATTTCATTCAAATCACCCATGAATTGGCCATAAAGCTTAAAACTTCATGGTTCACAATACGATGGTGTTTGAAACAACTGAACAAAGTGCAAAGATAAGGAATGTGGCACTACCTCAACTTTCAGTCGAAAACAAAATTCAACTCGTAATCATCTGCAGTACACTTTTGTCCACTTCTGTGCACTTTTTAGGCAGAGATATTTACCTCAAAATATTATTATTGAAGATAAAAAGTGGACTATATAGAATTCATCTAAAAGCAATGGTTAACACCAGAACAACCACCTTTTGCCTCTCCAAAAACAGGTCTGATATCAGTACGGTGGAATTGTACAGGAATTGTTTACTATAAGATTATGTGTGTTAAGGAAACCACATGTGCTGAATTTTATTG
Organism: Cosmopolites sordidus; assembly: GCA_031761425.1. Taxonomy (NCBI): domain Eukaryota; kingdom Metazoa; phylum Arthropoda; class Insecta; order Coleoptera; family Curculionidae; genus Cosmopolites; species Cosmopolites sordidus. Next base: position 67,804 of record JARFXV010000053.1, read on the forward strand.
TGTTCTGCTTGATAGATTAAACATTACTTCGATTCAAAAACATGAAGACTGATTAATAGAAGATTAGTTATTTTTCAGCAGACCTCAGAGTACCAGAATCACCAAAAAAAATATCAATAAGTTAGGCTGGGAAGTACTTCCCCACCCACCGTATTCTCCTGATGCTGTACCGTTAGGTTGCCATATTTTCTTATCTATCAAGCTTTTTATTAGCTCGTTTCTCTGCTCTAGCAAAGAGCTCTTTTCTGCTCTGGCAATATATTCGTGGAAAAAATATCTACTACGATAGCTATCAAAATTGCACTGGAAGAATCTTTTACTTCAAAATCAATCTTATTTTACAAAATGAAAGCAAAAAGTTTGTCGGACGAATATTGTCTATAATACTGGAGAAAATATTGAATATTAACACTGCATTAACTCTTAAATAAAATAAAATTTTGTACTGTATCAAAAAACGGTATCACTTATGGGTACACTTAACATTTTTATTTACTTTAATGGATAGAAAAAATGAAGAACTTTTTTTGAAAAATAATTTACTAATCACAGACTTATTAAGATTATTGATTTTGAAATAACAATTGTATATTTTAATTAAATAAAATCAGTAGTAATTAAGTAGGCTGAAAAGGATTTCTAGATTAGTATAGCTGATTTCTTAAAATTCGTAATTTTTTTTTAAGTAAGCGGACACATATCCTCTTTATCCATAATGATAATTATTTTATTTTTAGTAAATTAATTAATATATGTGTCGGACTAATATTCACGTATAATTTGTTATAGGAGGAATATATTCAGAAATAATTGTTTTTTAATTATTAGAGAAATATTTTAAAAAATATTTAGTTGCATATAGATATATAATCTATAGAATGTATAATAATTATAATTCTTGATTGAATAAAAAGAACATTCTTCTTCTTCTTCTTCTTCGTAAAAAAAACAAAAATTATTTTTTGTTAGGTCAATTTTCATTTATTTTAACATATACATTGAACTCGAAGAAATTTACTACTAAACACCAAATCGCTTTTGAAACTTTTCCGTGAGGTTTACTAAGCCTTACATTAATAATTGAAAAAGTTGACTGAACGGAATAGTTCCTTTATTTTGGTTCATGCTTTTTTTTCATGAACTTTCATATGCATCCAAAGCCCTGTTAACCAAGAAAGTACTTTTTTCGTGGCGCTGGCGGGCTAGCGACGCATGATATTAGGGGAATCCCGGATTTCTATTTTTTAAGTACGGAGGGCTCTGCTACGCACTATTCGTTTGATTGTTATGACAATTGGTCATATCTTTGATTTTTCGTAGTTTTTGTTTTATTGAATCTGCAAATAGAGGCAAAAGTTAATAAAGTTGATTGTGAAAGGTTAAAGTTAATTAGAAAATATCTAAGTGGGGGCAAAAAACGAAATAGAAAGAGGGAGTTTGAAGAAAAAATAAAAAGTTACCCAAAATTAGTCATTACTTTAAGAATGATGACTTTATTGATGAAAAAACGAGTGAACAGTGCTCCGAAAGTGAAGAATTGGACGTAACTGAAAGTAACAGCACCCGGCACCAATGTATATCGAGATCCAGAACAACCACAACAAGGTACAAACAAAAATCAAAGTGAATCATATTTTGTAGTATGAGCAATATTGCATCTTCACCATATATTATTGATAAGGGTAATTTTAAAGAATGATCAAGTGAAACGGTTCGTGATCGTAAACGGACATTGTAAGCCTAAAGGTCCTTCCTTAAAAGACAGTGACAATAGATCTTTCTTAGAAAAACATTACTATATATTGTTTCCAAGTCTGGCGTGAAACTTGAACGTACATGGCTGTCCTTAATATTTCAGAAGGCGTATTGTAAACCATGTTGGTTATTCGCAAATAAAAATAAAATAAAATTAAAAAAATACAAAAATTTTGGATGGAAGGCTATGACGACTGGAAACATATTGTAGACGCCATAGAAAGGCACGAGACATCGAAAAGTCGCCTGAATTCTTATCTTACGTATCAACAATGGCGGCTACATGGAACACTAGATGAAGAGTAAGAGTCCATGCTTCAGCAAGCAAGTCCATGGTCCAGCAAGGTCCAGTGTTACTCTATCATATTCGATAAGACACAAGATATTTCGAAAAGAGCTCAAATGTGTGAACTTTACCGTTATTGTATGACCGAGAAAGACGAAAATGGAATCTCAAAGGCGCTCGCTACTAAAGAGTCATTTTTAGGATTTCATGAAGTTAAGGACCAAACTGCCTTAGCAATGTCCAACCAAATTATTAAATCCATAAATGACAAAAATATACCTCTAAATAAGTGTCGAGGACAAGGATATGATGGTGCTTACACAATGAAAGGCAATTACGGTGGAGTTCAAAGACTCATAAAAGATATCGAGCCAAATGCGGTATATGTTCACTGTGCTGCTCATAACTTAAATCTGGTACTTAATCATGCAGTAAGAGAGGTTATTGATTTGCAACATTTTTTTGAAACAGTTAAACAAATTTATAATTTTTTGGGGCATAGTATCAAAAGATGGAATATTATTATCCAGTTTTATATCTGATAAAGAAAGGGACTCACCGATCTTTCAAATGCCTTAAAACATTTGAAAATTTGTCTGGAAGAATTGGAAAGGTATAGACATGAATTTGAAAATTTAAAAAAAGAAGTAAATAGTGTAGAAGAAATATGGTCCATCAACCCTGAATTTTCTAAAATTCGTCAGAGGAAGGTGAAATGCCATTTTGACGAACTTTTCGAAGATGAGCGTCTCCAAGATCCGGAAAGTTTGTTCAAAGTGAACATATTTTATCGAATATTGGACATCATTATTAATCAACTGAAACTGCGTTTCATTCCAATGAATGAAATTGTTTCCAATTTCTGTGTTTTGCAACCTGCCACTTTGCAAAATTTAAATGACATTGAACTATTAAAAAAGCTCTAGAATTTGTTGATATATATAAAAAGACATATCTGTACCATTTGCCAGGGAAATTCTCAGTTTTCGGTATGTACTGCATTAATGTTGTTTGTTACAATTGCTGTGACTACAGCTAGTGCTGAAAGATCATTTTCGAAACTAAAATTAATAAAAACCTATTTAAGAAACTCTATGGGACAAGACAGGCTACGTAGCATGGCTATTCTGTCTATTAAAAAAGCTAGGGTCCGATCTTTAAACTTTGATTATGTTATTGATACTTTTGAGAAACTGAAAACTCGGAGAAAAGAATTTTATTAATAAATACCTTGTTAATATTAAATTGTTATTTCATTAAAATTATGTAACACATATGCTTTTGAAAATAAAATTTATTAGATATTTAACTAAAATGCACACAATATTAGTAACACTGTTGGGTAACTACTTAACTGATTTATTAAAATTAAATTACAACGTGACGATTTTTACTGGGAGGACCCCATCCAATGAAATTGCCACGGGCCTCAGATGGTATAGTTACGCCACTGCACTAGAGAATCGTAGAACGGTCAATTCTGAATGGTACACAAGCATTTGTTTGCCATAAGTCTTCGAGGAAATAAAAAATAACAACTAGCGACACAGAATCACTCTTCACCATGACAACGCGAGCTCTTACATATCGGACCGAACAACTCAATATTTCACCGTTCAAAACATCGAACTGATGGATCATCTGCCGTACAGTCCTGATTTAACATCCAATGAATTGTATGTTCCCGTCCGTGAAGAATAAATTACATGGTCAACAATTTTCGACGTCAGAAGAAGCTGTTGATGCGATCAAAATGCATGTTTTAGAGATACCTCAATCGGAATAGAAAAAGTGCTGTGAACATTGATTCAAACTTATGCAAAAGTGTATAGATTATCGCGGAGAATATTTTGAAAAATATTAAAATAATTTTCAATGATAAATAGTAGTTTTTATTTATCATTCCGGGTACATAAACAGCAACCATCGTAGTAAATCAATTCATTTATCTTGGGGCTTTAATATCGAACGAAAGCAATAACACTCATGAAATAACAAGAAGGTATAATGGAAGGAAATATGCAAAAAATCTGGAGGTATAGGAATATAAAACAGAACACAAAGAAACAGATATTAAAAACTTTAGTTTTACCAGTATTGATATATCCTGCTGAAACATGAACTATTAAAAACAAGACCTCAAGCGCATTGATTCTTTCGAACTTTGGTGCTGGGGATGGATCCTTCCCATTCCATGGATTGTCACGGAATGGGAAGGACATTTCTGCCTCAAAAAATTATTGAACCCACAAGGCGATTAACGAGTACTAAGATTCTTCGATTACATTGAACACACGGAAGACAAATTAACCTAGAAAGATTGATGATACAAGGACGGACCAACTTAAACACCTAACTTATTTATCTCTCCAATGTACAATCAATGAAGCCAGAAATAGAGAAAGCTGGCGAGAAGTAGTCCAAAAAGGGCGCAAATGGAATGAATTTCCATCGATCACGACTGTTTTGTAAAGAAGAATACAAATAATAAGATAAGAAATAGTATAGGAAGTAGTCTGAAAATTATACTGATTCCTTTTTGGTTGTTTGCGGTATGTTCATAGATTTTTGTTTAATCTTGCATTTGTTAATAATGGAGACATTACTTAAATCGTGGCACTCAATTACGCACAGGGGAATCATTCAAAGGGACATTAAGTGTGAGTTTAACCTCACAATTCCTTATACAAACATTACCTAAATATATTTTTTGGTAGTATGCCACTATCATGAAAATCTATTGTTATCAATGTAAGTATCGTTGACATACACAAAAAAAAAAAATATATATATATATATATATATATATATATATATATATATATATATATATATATATATATATATATATATATATATATATATATATATATATATATATACTTTCACTCGTTACTTTATATATTTCAAATTAATATAATTTATTTTTTAGTTTAGTTTTGAAAACGGGGTTTGTACCCTCCGAAACGTTAACGTTAAAAGTTTGTAAAATTTCTTATAACATTTTTATATCTTTAAAATTTTGTTCGTTTGGCAAATTTATTACAAAAAAAGAATCACTGAGAAATTTGTCTCCGTTTGGTTTTTTGTTTTTACCCAGTGATTCTTTCTTTACATAAGAACTGGTATTTTTGATATTTTTTTTTTTGGTTTTTTGAGTTTTAGATAGTGGCGAAAAAACCCAAATAAATGAAAAAAAGAGATAAATAATGCTGAATTGATTGGTCATTTGTCAAAAAGCAGGTGACATTGTCGAACGATATGCGGGTCCTACAAGTAGCACTAATCAGTTTTAAAACCAGTTTCTTCGACTGGATGCTTTTCGAGACTGCAATTCGCAAATCGGCTGCGGAGCACACATCCAGTGGTAATTAGTAAAGAAACAATCAGGAATAAACTGCATGAGATCGGGTTTTACGCTCGAAGACTTGTAAGAGTGTTTGTGTTATCCAGAGAAAATCGTGTCAATGGAGTTCAGTGGTATGAACACGCAAACTGACGTAGGTATGGCTGGGCCCCTGTTTTGTCCTCTGATGCGTCTAACAAGAATGTGGATATGATCTGGAAATCCAGAAGGCTTGGCATCAGTTTTTGAAGTTCACAGAAAGCATGGTGAGAGTTTAATGATTTTGGTTGATATCATCATTAAGAACTTGCCTCGTTTAATTAAAACATTTTTTTATCGTAGTTCGTATCGTTTTATGTTAGGTGTCGGAAAGTTTCTTGGGTTGCCTATATATGGATTCGTCCAGACCTCGACGGCGATCGACGTCGCTTAACTTCACTTATTCATAACTGATATTCGAAGCGATGCGGCCCGCCCTTGGAGCTAGAATAATTAGTAATAATAATAAATGATAAAGTAAATATCATTTTTCAGTCCGCTATGATACAACTTACATAATGAGTTAGTCCCCAATTTCGACTAAAACTTGAGGACACGCGTCTTCATACGGCGGGTGGTATGTGCATATCTCGAAGATTACAAAGTTGAGATTTAGTCTGCGCAATCACCAGATCTCAACACTATCGAACATTTGTAGAATATATTAGGTAGACTACTTTTAAGGAATAATGTGGTGTTTAACTCGCGAAAACAACTTTGTGAGGGCTTTTCAATTAATTGGACTGAAGTAATAGAGCAGAATACTTTAATATTGTGCAGGGTTGTCATAAAGATCCGACTACTACTACTGCATATCCTGTGTGTCAAGTTGACCCTAAGGCCCTTACTTTTGTTCTCTTATTATCGATTACGACTTTCGCGTCAGTCGCAATCTGGGTTTTATGCGCCGTCCTTTTGGCGCGGTTAATACCATACGGTACTGGTCGAGATTAATCGACCGAAGTGATAGTGATTACTGCTCCGGAAACGACCCGCGAGGGTCGAGTCCAGTGGAAGTTTATTCGTAGATCGATTGGTTGGTTCGCTGGTCGTTGACGCTGGATTTTTTGAATGAACTGATGTACTGTTCGGTTCTTCTTCGTGACTGTGGTGTTTTGGCCTATTCTTTTTTGTTTTCTTGATGTTATTCTGTTCTATTTTGTTTTATTATTCTCTTTTTTGTTTTCTTAATGTTCTCTTTTTTGTTTTCTTGATGTTCTCTTTTTGTTTTCTTGATGTTATTTTGTTATTTGTTTTATTATTCTCTTTTTTGTTTTCTTGATGTTCTCTTTTTGTTTTCTTGATGTTATACCGGTGTTAGTGGTTTTGTTTTGATGTTGTTGGTAGCACAGAATGGACGGACTGGATGTTGATGTCGGTCCCAGTGCGTTTCATCTTCACCGTCTTCGGGGCTAAGGCTTATTCTCTTGGTTAGCTTTGAGGTCGCCGCGCGTCCTGCGTGACGAACCTCGGGGGTGCCCGCTCCCTAATCCAGTTCGGACTCCCGCTGCTGGAACGGTCAACAGCCATGGACGTCTGCCCCCACGATGGCCAGCGCGCCTTACATCACGTCCGACCATCACAGAGTCCATCCTCTGCTTACAGTATTACACTGTTTATTCCTTGTTGGCGAGTCCGGGCAAGAAGGATTTGGTGTTGCTGCCGGTCCCGGTGCTTCGTTCTTCACCAACTTCGGGGCTAAGAATTATTCTCTGGGTTAGGTTTGAAGTGCCGACTGGCGGAGACGACACTTCGGGGTTGTCCGCTCCCTTGGCCAGATCTGTACGTCGGCGACCGAGACTACCAACGGACACTGCTATCTGTCCCCATGGTGACCAGACAAGACACGTCCGATCACCTCAGAGTCTCGTTCCGAACTGATAAAGATCCGAGGAGGACATACATTATCAAAAATCACAAATTATTTACCTTAAACTTAAAAAAACAAGTTTTGTTTGTTAGTTCAAACAACTTGATGTTTTCGCTTTTTTTAAAGTTTGATAAAATTTGTAGAGTTTTGGAACTTCGTTACTTAAAAAAAGCATTTTTGATAAGAAATGTAAAATAGATTAAATAAAAAATTACCCATTAGATTATTTTGATACGTATAATCTTAATAGTTAGATTTAGTTCGGTATATTCCACAAATAAAACTGTAAATTTCAAATCATCTAATGCAAATTGGTATAACGTAAAATATTCATAGTGAATACGTTTATGATTTCTAAACTTTTATAGTGCCACATACATTTTTATAACGGTAGTATTTTCCAATTATTTAAGTATCATTATTTTATATTGTTCGGACTAAGCTAGCTATTACCTGTTGTTAGTGTCTGCACCTTCATACCTGAGTCCTTTTTTCAACATCTATTAACTCTCTTCAGCATGGACTATCTAATTGCAAAACCAATAATCGGTCAGCCCTGTTCTTTTGGTCCTACTTCTTAAATAACTTTTGTAACTTGTTGTATGTTTTAAAGTTGAATTCGTAAAATCATAATATAAAGATCGCTTACACCACATTGTAAATATTAATGATTATTGATTTAAACTAACGACTAGACATTTCTATTAGGCAGATCGCATTGTTTACGAAATCTTATTTTGTAATGTTTGTAATTAGGCTACTTTTGATATTATAATATCACGGTTAATCCAAAATCTCAATATAATTTGTTCGAGTAATTATTAATGATTATTTGTTCAATATTTTGTTATTTTTTCATCAAAAACATTAATTATATATAAAAATCACTTCTATAATTAAAGCCTTAATGAGAATATTATTATTAGAATAGAAAGATAGGAATTATATCAATTTACAATTGTTATTATTTATTCGTAGTATATATATATATATATATATATATATATATATATATATATATATATATATATATATATATATATATATATATATATATATATATATATATATATATATTTATGTTACATCTAATATTTTTACGGATGGTAGATAATGTTTCTAAATCATTCCGGGTGTCGATCCGTTGATTCTGTGAAGAGTCACGACGTTTCGCCAAAATATCATTTGGCATTTTCAAGTGTTGTTTGCTTCGACTGAAGAGTCTAACTGACGTGCACGGGTCGTTGTGCTCGCTTTTATAGCTGGCCGGCAACTGCGCAGATTATATCGAGATAGTTCGGCACTATTTGCGTCGGTCGGCAACGCTGTCGGGAATCCGTTTATTGATTTTTTCTACCTCACCGCCACGTTGTCGCGTTTCTTCTTTTTCAGAAGGGATTCGGAAAGTTGCGAGGGCCGTTTGATATATTTAGCTCACCCCTTTCTTCTATTTCAAGGACTTCTCTGATTGTTCGGACCTTGTAGTTTTCAATATTCGCTATTTCTTTGGCTCCTTCAAAATTGATTTTATATCCTGTTTGTGGATGGTGCTGGAACAGAGCGGAAGTGGTTTGTTTGTTTTTAAGTTGTTTTTATATTCTTGTATTCTGGCCGATATTCGTCTGTTTGTTTGTCCTTTATATGTTCTGTTAAACTGTATGTTGTTCTGTATGTTCATTTTTTTGAGACAAATCATCTGTTTGTTCTTTTATCCAATTGATAAATGCACGACATTTTGAATAATCCAGTAGCTTTAGTTCCTGAGTTATTTCAACCTATTTGAACCCTTATATGCCTTCAGACCTAAATCCTTTCGTAAAATAAGCTACTTTGTAGATTCACTGAGTCCAAATTGTAGTGAACGTCGACTAATGGAAATTTCTGGATCTTCACCAACCCTTCCACGTACCAAATCAATATGCTCTTGTAAACAACCACTACGACTATACATTGCTCTTCTTTCATCTTTCTTCGAACCAGTTTCTTAAAATTGTTGGACAATTCGATTAATAGTGCTTTCAGATAAACGATTGTTCAAACAGTAATATCACTTAATTTTCTAAAACATTTTTCACTGCACGCCTAGTTTCACAAAATAATTATAATTCATTCAATAATTTTAACGCATTGTTTTATTTATTGGGTACGACACTATTTTTATAAATGTTATAAATTGCACTTCTGAAATGAGACTAGACTGGCAAATTCACAACGTCATCTGAATTTTACTCAAGAATTAAAAAAACCGCTCAATTTGAAAGATCCGTTAGTACTCTCCTGTAATCGTCTTCCCCTTTTTTCAAATAGTCGATGAAGATAACCTAAACTACTAGGTAGGTTGGAATCAGAGTTGTCAACTTTGACAACTATAACTTATATATGATTGTTCAGATTAAAAACGCATTTCAAAGTCAGTGAAATGTTTGCGGACACGCTACAAAAACTTGTTGATATGTTTTAGCCATAAAGTTCGAATTAGTGCAACTGTCCGAAGTTTTAGTAAAGAATGTGATGAAACTAGACCGATAATGGCTGTAAGACCTTGCGAATACAAATATTTCCATGGTCAGAAAAAGTGTTATTCTAAATCGAAGAACATCAATTTGGCATCGTGAATACTAATAACACATTTCGAGAAGCTAACTTCACCAAATACTCACTAAAGGTATACTTACTTAAGTATACTTAAAGGTACTTATGTTGCGTACAACAATGAACTAAGGCCAAAGCTTTCTGACCGTTCTCACCGCTGACACTGCACCAGGTGAGTTTTAGAGCATCATGAAAAACAATACATTTTCAATTATGCCGAAAAGGCATCTTCAGCGATGAGACTTACATTCAACCCGAAAGTTTCGTAATGAAACAAAATTCTTTCAGTTAGAGCTTGGAAAATACTTGAATAATTGATAAGAAACAAATGAACCCCAAACGAATATTGTACATGGTTAGTTCAATAAATATAGGGACTGATTTATTTCTACCAAGGAGAAGTGGCGGACGGTTGTTTTTATAAGTGATATCTGGGGCGTCTGATATCAGGTAACCTAGGGAACTTTGGACTCCGAACTCTTAGCACTCCGAAACTTTGGAGTGTCTAGATCGTAAGTAAACGTGTGTTTTACGTTCGCATCGAGTCAGTCAGCGTGCCATCAAATTTTGATTGAAACTGAACAAATCCGCTACGACTTTTCACATGATCCGTTAGGCTTACACGAACGAAACCATGTCCAGAACACGTGTCATAAAAGATTCAAAGGAGCTCGGGAAAACGTTGAAGACGAACAACGCGTTGTAAGTCCAATATAGGCGCGAAGCGATGGAAACGTGCGAGATTTTCTAATCTCTGATTGTCGACTAAGTGTTTGTTTGATGGCACATGAGTTGAATTTACATAAATCAACTATGTATTCAATTGCAACTGATGATTTGCAAATGCGAAAAGTGTGGGCCAAGTTAGTGCCGAAGATTTTGTCAATCGAGCAGAAGGAACAGCCTGTGACGATTTGCCATGAATTGTTGGAACGTTTGGAAACCGATCCAAAGTTCTGAACAGATTAATAACAGGTGATAAAACTTCGACTTTGGAGTATGATCCGGAGACCAAAAATCAAAGTTCTGAGTGACACACAAACGCATCTCGACTCGACTAAAAGAAGACCTTTAAGTGTTCCCAAACTATCCCTTCAACACCAAAATGTAAGATTGCAATGGGCTCGAGAAATGGTGGATCATAATCCTAAGTGGAATAGCATGATGTTCTCTGATGGGACGAAAATTAGCTTAGTTTTTGATTGACGAATAACATTAGTATGAAGAGCTCCAGGTCCACAAGCCCGACTAGAAACAGCTCAACCACGTATCCCATTTGAAAGTGGGAGCGTGATATTTTGGGGTGGTATTATGAGGGGTACACGGACATCACTCGTCCAGGAGAGAAGAGTCACTGGTGCAGTGTACATCGAGAAAATTTTAAATACTGTTGTGTTGGAATACTGTCTATTCCAAGGCGCAATAGGCGACGGATTTGTTTTCATGGATGTCAACGCACCTTCTGATCGAACAGCAGCAGTGCAATTTTTTTTTCTTGAAGAGGAGCGCATAACCAAGTTAGGGTCTCCATTAAATTCCCCTGACATGAATGTCGTTGAAGATGCTTAGGACATTCTGAAAACACGCATCAAGAAACGGAACAATGTCCCTCTTACACTGCGAGAACTAAAAGATACTGCTGGTGAAGAATGGGAGAGAATTCCACAAGCCCAAATTGATCATTTAATCGACATCATGCCAAATCGCCCTCAGGCATGCATACATGGAGGAACTACTGCTTATTAGTTTTATTGAAAGTTGTTCTTTTTATTTTTAAATTAAATTTGAAAATAATTCGTATATTGTAATTTTTTGATTCCAAAATAATAATTACATTTAACACACATTGGTTATTGGTTGGATATATATATATATATATATATATATATATATATATATATATATATATATATATATATATATATATATATATATATATAGATCCTATTGATGGTCTGAACCTCAAGAGACGACACATATGTCATCCAGTTGAAGGGATAAGTGGGGCTCCTTCTCGGTCAAGCAACCAACAAAAATGTTCATTTAGGCGGAGACGCAGGTTGTTGTGTGTTCCACATGAGATTGTGGTTGGATGTGTGATGACACTCAGCTACTGCTGCCTCATTGAACGCAGTCCAAGAAAATCTAACACTACATATATACGCCATCCGACGGGAAGTCGGCGAAAACATGGGTTATTGGCTGTGGATAGGGTCTCTCTATTTTTGATGGTATAGTATATGTCGGCGCCCTGATAAGTCTGAACCCACTCTGAACCAGTTGAAGGGATAGGTGGGGCTCCTTCCCGGTTAAGCAACCAACAAAAATTTTCATATATATATATATATATATATATATATATATATATATATATATATATATATATATATATATATATATATATATATATATATATATATAAACCTGACTAAACTAACTAAACGTGATGTAGCAGTAAATTTCTTAATACAGAAATGAAATATATTTGGATATATATATATATATATATATATATATATATATATATATATATATATATATATATATATATATATATATATATATCCAAATTGAAATGCTAAAAAAAAATAGCAGAAAAGGTAGGACTCCAAATTTCTTTTGAAAAGACACAATACATGACCTGCAACAGACTAAGAACACCATTTCTAAAAACAAAATATTGTAACATCAGACGAGTGTCTCAATTCAAACATGTGGGTGAAATAATCATGGAGAACGGGTTGGAAAAAGCGGCCAATAAGGGTAGATGTTAAAAAATGGAAACTGCATTGAGACTTGCACAAAATATTTACAACAAAAAATGCATTTCTAAAAACACAAACTAACAAAAACACAAACTATGATATTACAACACAGTTATTAATCCAGAATATCTATATTGAGCAGAAACGCTCTTTTTGAATAGAAAGAGAGACATCGAGAAAAAATCATAAGAAAAACCTTAGGCCCCAAACAAATAAATAACACAACATACCGACGTCGAGAAAACCAAGAAATGAAATAATACACAGATATACATAGCGATATGAGAAAAAGAAGTTTTACTGACACATAAAACGGATGAATCCGAGTAGGCTAACTAGACAAATAGGCGAATTTTATGAGTAGAACTAAAGTAGAAATAATTAAATGGATTGCTGCAATTAAAGAGCACCTACAATTAAATCACCAAATATTACACAAAGTTAAATTCTGGATAGAGGCTGCTTCAGACACAAGGTTAACGTTTGGGAGGTTGGCCAGAGAGAAAAATGTAGGAAGACTGGAACAACTTGGTCTGACGAAAGGAAAAAAGCTCATAGTGAAAGAATGAAATCAGTGAAATCGTGGTCCACCAGGGCCCTTACGTGAATAATAATAATAATATACCATGCGAAGTACAGTTAGAGGCGTTTGTTGTTGTTAGCCTTCCTTTGCGCCCATACTAATTTCATTCTTTCACTATGAGCTTTTTTTCCTTTCGCCAGACCAAGTAGTTCCGTTCTTCCTACAATTTTCTCTCTGGCCAACCTCCTAAACATTAACATTGTGTCTGAAACAGTTGCTATCCTGAATTTCACTTTATGTAATATTTACTGATCTTAGGTCATTGTTAATTGCAGCAATCCATTTAATTGTTTCTATTTTAGCTCTACTCCTAGAGTACCTCCTAGTCTCTATACAGTTTCCTTTTTTTGACATCTACCCTTATTGGCTGCTTTTTCCAGCCCGTTTTCCATGATTATTTCACCCAAATATTTAAATTGAGAGACTCGTCTGATGTTTCCATATTTTGTTTTTAAAAATTGTGTTCTTGGTCTGTTGCAGGTCATGTATTGTGTCTTTTCAAAGAAAATTTGAAGTCCTACCTTTTCTGCTGTTTCTTTTAGGATTTCAATCTGTTTTTGGGCCGTTAATAATCTTCAGCTAAAATTGCTAGATAATCAGCAAACGCCAGACAATCTATTTTAATGTACACATACATACATACATACATATATATATATATATATATATATATATATATATATATATATATATATATATATATATATATATATATACAATACCACTTTTTTATTAAATCATCTGCTAATGATGCTAACATGGTTAGCGAAACGTGCGTCGAGAGTTTAAAAATATTATTTGGTGTTTAGTGGTAAATAGCTTCGAGTTTAGGGAATATTTATTGTTACTTCACTTTTAGTTACTTCAGTGAGACATTTTTTATATAAATAAATAATTAGGGTTTTAGGGCTTCTTTAAGCCATGTTTTATATATTATTTATTGTACATGTATAACATATCTATTTTTACTTCGCTTTTAGTTAATTTAATGAGACAATTTTACATGTAAAAGGCCATTTTTTACAAAGGGTTCATAAGGCTTCTTCAAAGAAAATTGTTATTTATCAAATTATTTTATATAAAGCATCTACTGCTATCTTATTTTTAGTTAGTTTAGTGACTTTTTATATATTTTTAATTTATTATATCTAAGGAGTTTATTGTAGCATACTAAATTATTTTTATAGAATATTAATATTTAGTTTACTTTTACCAATTTTTCTCAAGTAATATTTTTACATAAAAATAATTAATTATATGTAATTTGTTTAATATGTGTGTATATATATATATATATATATATATATATATATATATATATATATATATATATATATATATATATATATATATATATATACATACATATGAAAAAATTTTTTGTATTAAAATTAAAATTCAGTACTCACCTGAAAAATTGACAAAACGAAAATCGAAACGGAAAAATAAAAAACAAATAATCGAAATGGAAAACCGATCGTCGATACGTGCAGAATCGCTTGTCGTCGATCACTGAAAATTTTAAAAAAGTCAAAGCTTTCCACTTATGCTGTCGCCCACACCACGTCTGGAAACGCACTAGTTGCAATCGAGTGGCCTATGGCTGTTTTTATTTCGTTTATCCGGCATGGCATGCTCGATTCTTCAGATGGTGATGAATTGGATCGAGATGCCGGTGGTGGGGTGACGTAGTAGTAGCGCCTGGCCAACTTTGTTTTCTTAATAGTTTGTAATTTATAAGAGTTTTCTTTGATTTATTGTTTTTCGAATTCATTTAACTGGTTAGTTCTGGTTTTGAGAGGGCGATAAATGACCCTGAATGATTATATTTTAATTGGGAAGTAATTAGTATTATATGATAATATTCAAATTATGCATTATATAGGTCGTATAGTACAATATAAAGTCACAAATTAGAATCAAGTCTAAGTGATTAAACTAAAATTTACATATAGTTTTAAAATGGTGTTCACAATTGAGTGGATCGGTGCCATACTTACCTAACCAAAACATTTTTAAATTTTGCGATTTTGTGCTCTTTTGGCTCAAAACCATTATATCAGTTTATGTCCAAGTTGCCTTTCTCATTATTTATCGTAGAACAGGGCTAACATCTATGATCAAATTTAGCAATCAAAACTTGCCGTGACATAATTTGAGCCAGTCCTGCCTAAACAACTAAACATGTTGGGCATCTAATTTATATTTGTTATTTTATGGTTTATAGACAAAATGAGGGCTAGACTTATAATACTCTTAGTGAGAACAAAAATAAACACATGAAATTAGGCATAACATTACCTTTGACCATTTTGACAAAAAAAAGTAGAAAACTTATATTTAGAACAAACAAAATATAATTTTTCAATTTGTAGTTTGGGTTAGATTAGGGTCATATTAGCCCATTTTGTTGGATAGGATATCTGGATAGGCATATCATATAATTTTTGTTTTAATTAGATAAAAGTCAAAGTGAAGATGATGCGACTAGAAACTTGATTAATGTGCAGAAAGGGCAAAAGCGGATCAGAAAACAGTATACACAAGAAATTTATAAGAAAACAGATACGTGCACGGGGTGAAGAAAATATTTCCATGACAGGAAAAGTCATCCTAAAAAAGAGCTGTGATATGACAAATTGTGGATGACACCTTCGTTGTTTACACAAAATATCTCAAGCTAGAAGGAAGTAGATTTTTGAATGGTTCTACAATATAAATTGGCGCATGAAGCAGGCATTCCCCGCTGGTCAAATGCAGGTTTCAAATCAGGGAATACAGTAAAAGCGAAACTAGCCACAGAGGAAAAATACGAATATATATTCTCCAAGATGACAGGGAGGATAATGAAGTGGTTTGGAAAAGATTATTTAAAGGAACTCTAACAATCTGTGATGGAAGTTTAACGAATGTACTAAAGAGAAAGCAAGAAACCGTAACTCATTTATTTGGTCGACGAGGAAAACATGTACCACATAATAGTCTAAATGATGAACAAACAGTATGCAATTTTATTGACAAATTTCCATAGTATGAAAGTCATTATTGTGGCAGGGATAATAACAGAAAATATTTAAATCGTAATCTAAATATTAAACTCATGTATGACATGTACGGAAATCAGTTTACTACGGACGGACACCGGGCAATATCATTGTATATGTTTCGGCACATATTCAACACCAAATTTAACTTACATTGTCACCATCCACAAAAAGACACCTGCCAAACATATGACTAGTTTAAGGTAAAAATTAATACACTTGGAAGAAGATGAAAACAATAATGCTAAAATTCAACTCGACCTGCATTTGCGACAAATAGAGGCAGTACGAAATATGAAAAAAAAGGGAAACAGATATCGCTAAATCCGGCAATACAACAAAACAGGTTATAGTTTTTCACCTTCAAAGAACTTTACCTACTCCTGTTTTAACCATTAGTGTGATATATTACAATCGACAAATGACGTGGTCAGTAATGTTGCGTACATGCATGTTTAGGATGAACATAAAGCATCAAGAGGAGCCCAGCAAGTGTCGTTTTCTCTTATTTATCACATCAACAACAAAGGAAATCACTCTTTACAGCGATAATTGTGGAGGCCAAAACCGCAATATTGAAGTTGTGTTGGTACTGCAATATATTCTGCAAATCAAAGAAATTGGAAAAATAAATTTGAAATTTTTTTCACCAGGTCATAGTCCCTAACTGCGACCCAGATTTTGGTATAATAAAAAGAGGATGATTGACTAAATATGATTCAAACAGATAAAAAGATAATCCCAAACTTATTGTGCATCACATGGCCGCAGATAACTTTCTTAGTACAAGAAGTTTGGAAGAGT
The DNA here is from genome assembly GCA_031761425.1 of Cosmopolites sordidus. Classification (NCBI taxonomy): domain Eukaryota; kingdom Metazoa; phylum Arthropoda; class Insecta; order Coleoptera; family Curculionidae; genus Cosmopolites; species Cosmopolites sordidus. Next base: position 84,888 of record JARFXV010000053.1, read on the forward strand.
TCATAACTAATCGAAAAATTGCTGTAGAGGAAAACAAAGTAGAGTGGCTCAAAATCAAATGATGAACGTAATCAGGCGCCCAATAAAAATGTATTACAAATATAATTACCCCGAAAATTATGTTTTCTTCAGTTCAGTTGTTTTGACAAAAATAAATGGTCGTGGTCGGCCAGTACTTCATTTACCCTTTGAACTAACTCTGTTGTATCCCCGTGGATGACTTATTACAAAGGAAAAAAGAAGGATTTTATTGAACATCTCAAATATATACCTCCAGAGCATCACAATTTTTATAGATCGTTTCAAACAGGAACCAGTAATGAACCAATTGAATCGGACGTTGAAAATGATGAATAAAATAAAGAAAATGATGAATATTTAAAATAGTTTTGATTGATTGCGCGGTTGGCTCTTGGTGAAACATAGTAACAATGATAATAATTAAAACACTTGGTATTTGTTTCACAATATATTCAAGATATTCTCTAACATGTTTCGGCCTCGCGACCATTCTCAAAGAGAGTTATGTATAAACTAAACTAAAGTTTCAAAGTGCTGTCTAATGGAAGTCGGTTTTTTCATCTCGTTAAATTTATTACACTATCAATAATTGGAGTATTTCCGAAGTCTAGCTGGGTGTTTGTTAGGTTTTTGCCGTCGTATATGGCTTTTTTAATTTCGAAAATGTCCAGGTAATTTAACAGCCTGCTTTTATTGCAGCTATGTATTAATTTGGTATTATTAATGTTAAAAAAATGGTTCTGGTCTATACAATGTTCGGCAAAGCCCGTCTTTCTCTGATTGTGTAAAATTGAATATTTATGTTCTTTTAGCCCATCATTGAGCGATCGGCCCGTTTGGCTTATATAAATAGCGTCACACATATTACATTTAATTTCGTATACTCCAGATTTGTCACAAAATTTTGCTCTTTCTTTGTTATTGTTTAACATCGATATAAGATTATTCTTATTAACAGAGATAATATTAATATTTTCGTTCTTTAACTGATTTGTGATTCTTGAACTTAATTTGTGAATATAGTTTATAGCATGCCAATTTTTAAAATCTTTTTCGGGTGTTGCGGCATAAAAATGTTTGGTGTTGTTTTTCTTAATCTTGTTTTTTATCATTTTATCTATGATGCTTGGCTGATATTCATTATTCCTTGCGATATTTTTGATAATATTAAGTTCTTTTTCATAGCTGTCTTTTTTAAGTGGAATCGTTAGAAGTCTGTGGGTCATACTATGAAAAGTGGACATTTTTACATTCCATGACTGATTTGAACTTGCGTGAATAATTGTATCGGTATACGTGGGTTTACTAAATGTTTCGAATTCTAATTTATTCGGTGTTCTTATTATTTTTAAATCTAAGAAATTTAATGAATTATCCGTCTCTGTTTCTATTGTGAACTGGATTTTTGAGTTTACACTGTTTAAATATTCAAGGTATTGACCCAATAGTCTTTCTGTACCGGTCCATATGTAAATAATATCATCGACATACCTGGCCCAAAAATGTATGTGACTTGTATAATTAGTGTCGCTAAATAATTTTTTTTTCAAAATTAGCCATATAAATTTCTGCCAGGAGGGGGCTCAGGGGGCTTCCCATTGGTAATCCATTCGTTTGTTGGTAAAATTTTGAATTGAACAGAAAATAATTTTGTTCGGTACATACATTGATAGCTTCTATGAGAGCATTTTTGTGTACGATTTCAAGATTGCATTCATGAATTCTTTCAGTGAGGATATTTTTAAGATCTTGTACCGGAATGGAGGAAAAAAGGCTTTTTATATCGAACGAAACTAACTTTGCATTGGGAGGTATCTGTATGTTTTTTAATTTTGTTGTTAGTTCTATTGTATTTTTGATTGCTTTGGGATTTTTTATTGCTTTTGAAAACAATTTATTTAGCGACACTAATTATACAAGACACATACATTTTTGGGCCAGGTATGTCGATGATATTATTTGCATATGGACCGGTACAGAAAGACTATTGGGTCAATTTCTTGAATATTTAAACAGTGTAAACTCAAAAATCCAGTTCACAATAGAAACAGAGACGGATAATTCATTAAATTTCTTAGATTTAAAAATAATAAGAACACCGAATAAATTAGAATTCGAAATATTTAGAAAACCCACGTATACCGATACAATTATTCACGCAAGTTCAAATCAGTCATGGAATGTAAAAATGTCCACTTTTCGTCCACTTGTCCAATAGTATGACCCACAGACTTCTAACGATTCCACTTAAAAAAGACAGCTATGAAAAAGAACTTAATATTATCAAAAATATCGCAAGGAATAATGGATATCAGCCAAGCATCATAGATAAAATGATAAAAAACAAGATTAAGAAAAACAACACCAAACATTTTTATGCCGCAACACCCGAAAAAGATTTTAAAAATTGGCATGCTATAAACTATATTCACAAATTAAGTTCAAGAATCACAAATCAGTTAAAGAACGAAAATATTAATATTATCTCTGTTAATAAGAATAATCTTATATCGATGTTAAACAATAACAAAGAAAGAGCAAAATTTTGTGACAAATCTGGAGTATACGAAATTAAATGTAATATGTGTGACGCTATTTATATAAGCCAAACGGGCCGATCGCTCAATGATAGGCTAAAAGAACATAAATATTCAATTTTACACAATCAGAGAAAGACGGGCTTTGCCGAACATTGTATAGACCAGAACCATTTTTTTAACATTAATAATACCAAATTAATACATAGCTGCAATAAAAGCAGACTGTTAAATTACCTGGAAATTTTCGAAATTAAAAAAGCCATATACGACGGCAAAAACCTAACAAACACCCAGCTAGACTTCGGAAATACTCCAATTATTGATAGTGTAATAAATTTAACGAGATGAAAAAACCGACTTCCATTAGACAGCACTTTGAAACTTTAGTTTAGTTTATACATAACTCTCTTTGAGAATGGTCGCGAGGCCGAAACATGTTAGAGAATATCTTGAATATATTGTGAAACAAATACCAAGTGTTTTAATTATTATCATTGAATATTTAAAGTTTATATTAAGCGACAAAGTTGCCTAAGGGTTCATATCAGAAGCATTATTCGCATGTTAAAATATAATTTTTCAATATATGACTTTTTGTTAAAGTAAAAACTTGTATATTTTTCAAATATATTGAAATCTTTCTAATTTAGATGTTTCTTTATTGCCGCTAATTAACTTTATATCTATTTTTTAGATAATAATAAAAATGATTGTTAGGCAAGTATGGCACCGATTCACTCAATTGACATGATATCTACAACGATGCTTTAAAAGTTTCCAGGTTTATTATTGCAAAGTATATTTAAAGTCTGCTTCAGGGTGTTGTAGAAAACGGATGATTGCCAATATCAAATTTTCTTCACGATTCACGGCTAGAGATAAAACGACTACATTCATTGTATTTGCAGTATGAACAAAATTAACCACGAATCAGTGAAATGTAATAGATCCTAAAAATGAGTTGTATACGCGATGTCGTTCGAAAAAGTTTGTTTGGGGCACTACATTCCTTTCGCCTTTTGACTGAAAAAAAAGCCTCGGATGCTCAGGACATGATTCGTACGGCTCTAAGATAATGCTGTTTCGCACAATACTTGTAATATATGGTTCCCACAATTCCGAACAGGAAATTGTAACTTATACTTCGTAGAACGTCCGGAACAGCTAAAAAGAATTCGGGGGTTTAATAATCCGAAAGAATGCTGCAAGAAAGTCCTTGTCATACACTGCTAGAGTTCGAAGAGTAACTTGGAATATCACCAGAAGCTGTTTTACGCAAAGATTTACACAAGCTAGTGAAAATTCAATGAGAGTCATTGGATCCTCTTTGAACTCACTGCAGCTGAGAATGAGAGTAAATGTTTTCATGTTGTATCATCACTCTCTAAATTTAAGAAAACGAACATTCTTCATAGATTTGTGACTTGCGACAAAATGGGGTCATAGAGGATTATGATAATCCAAAGAGGCAAAAATCGATGGTTAATCCTGGAGAGCCATCAAATAGTGCCACGAAACCAAATATCTACTAAAAAGATGCTGCAGTGTATATGGTGGCTTCAATCTGGTCAAAAAGTCACTAACTGTTATGAGCAGCAACTGTTAGTGATGCCCTGGAAGAAGAGTGCAAGCGAAGTAATTTTGCTTCAGGACAACCCACGGTCATATCAGCAAAATTAACTTTAGAAACGTCAGCCGAGTTAGATTAGAAGATTTTGTCGCCCCCGGCTTATTCTCCAGACTTGGACCCTTCGGATTCCGGGTCCTTTGGAAGAAATTAGCCCTTTCAATCCCTGCAACATCACCTTTTTATAGCCACTTAACATCTCTTTAGTAAATCGGCAAAAGCCTCAATGACTTTTTCACACCAAAACCACTACAGCAACAGCAGCAGCAACTACAGCAGCAAAACATTGCAGAAACTAAGAATGAGATTTTTTCAGCTATATAGTTATTTTAGAATGCCGTATTTCAGCTTCAAAACGAGATATAATAAATAAGCCTACTATGAGTGTAATACTTCGTAGTATAAAATACTAATTTTGCGAAAGTTATTGTCCATATTTTCTGTATATTTTAAGCAACCCAACTACTAGTACAAGTACAAAAGGTACTTTCGCGGATGAAACAGTAATGTTCACTAGTGAAGAACATCCCAGAATTATCGCATTCAACATTCAAGAACTCTTATTGGAAATTGACTGAAAAAGTGAAGTATGACAGTTAACAAACCTATATCAGCTTATATAACCTCAATCACCTCAATAAACTTGATATACCATAACGAGAAGTTTACTATACTGGACTTCTTTTGGATTCCAACTAAATTAGAAATATCATATTTAAAAGAAAAGGAAGAAATGGAAATGGAAAACGAAACCTTTTGGTTCTTGAAACCTGTTAGTTAAAAATACAAGTGTTTCACTTTACCTGTAATGTAACATTTTCAAGTTTTTATAAAATGGAAGGATCGCTATGTCTCTGTTATGATATTGATGGTATAATGAATGAGCTTAATATACATCTACATTCCGAGTGGCGTATTTTCATATCGATATACAGCCTAAAAGCAGTCTTGCTTCATAATAGAATCGAGATATAATAAATAAGCCTACTATAAGTGTAATACTACGTAGTTATAGTTACTAGTATATAGTTATTTTAGAACACCGTCTTTCAGTTTTAAAATAAGATATAATAAATAAGCTTACTATGAGTGTTATACTTCGTAGTATAAAATACTACGTAGTATAAAATACTGCGTGGTTTAAAATACTACGTAGTGTAAAATGCTACCTAGTATAAAATACTATGCGGTATAAAATACTACAAAGAATATATGGAGTGAAGATGCTGCGAAGAAATCCTTTCTACAAATCCTATTTGCCAATCGGTCAAGATGAAGGCTAAGGCTGAGATGATGGATCTAAAAGAACTTGGCGAAACTGGACGAAAATTGCACGGAATATAGAAAGATGACAGTTGTAAGGAAGGTCAAAACTATCCATATGCTAGGGGGAAGTGTGCACATGGTTTTATACCTCAATCATACATAACAGGTGTGGCGGTTAATAATTCTTAATTATTTTAAAAGATGGCACTAGGAAACGAGGATGGATTTACAGTTTTATCTCTTATGTCGTTTTGTTGCTACGACAATACTTTTTAAAACGCCATTGATGTACAAACCACTTCGAGTTAGCGTCATATATTCGTCGTGTGGTAAACATGCCGAGTTTAGAGCCAAATAAAGGGCATTCGTGGCACAGTGCTATTTTTGTTCAATGAAATCAAAAACGCGAGTGAAAACCGTCGTATACGTGTAGAAACTTACGATGATAATGTCCCAAAGCAAGACGCTTGTGGGCGTTGGTTTGGACGATTCAAAACTGGTGATTTCGATTTGAAAAACAAATAGGTCAATCGAAAAAAATTGAAGATACTGAATTTCAAGCAGTGTTTGAAGAACACGATATGCAAACTCAACAACAAATGGCAGAGAGGTTACATGTTCGCTGAACTATTTGCGATCGTCTGCATGCAGGAAAAGTCCAAAAACAGAAAATTAGTACCACATCAGCTGAACGTCATGAATGTGGAAAAGCGAAAAACGGTTTGCGAAATTTTACTTTCTCAGCATGAAAGGAAGACTTTTTTGGATCGGATCGTGACTGACGATGAAAAATTGATATATTTTGAGAACCCAAAACGCTGAAAACCATGTGTTAACCCAGGACAACCATCAACATCGGCTACAAAACCGAATCGCTTTATAAAGACGACAATGTTGTGCATTTGGTGGGATCAGAAGGTTGTCGTGTATCATGAGCCTCTGAAACCAAGTGGAACAGTTAATTCCATTCGCTACCGACAACAAATGAACAATTTGAACCATGTATTGATTGAAAAGCGACTATAAGACACGGAAAAGTGATTTTGTAGCTAAATCAGTCAGAGGCACCATTTCTGCACTTGGCTGGGAACACTTGCCTCACCCGCCGTACTTACCAGACTTGGTTCCATCCGACTTCGACTTGTTTTCATCAATGTCTCACGCACTTTCTGTGAAACACTTCAATAATTACGGAGATGTCGAAAAATGGTATCCACAAATTTCCAGAGACATGGGAAAAATGTGCAGCTGGCGATGGCGCACACTTTGATTAAACCATTTTTTACCGCTCTCCCAAATGAAACGTGTTTTTTTAATTAAGAATTATTAACCGCCAACATGTATAAAGTTTAGCTTAAACATATTTTTTGGTTTATCGGATGATTCGTTTTTAAATACAGTGTAATATCTGTTGAGCAATAACAAATATGGTAATATTACGCGATGCATTTTCGGTGCATTTATTTTCCACGTTATCTTGGTGTTATTCAAGTGGATCATCTTCAAAATACTTTTCGATATAGTCATGATTTATATTAGTAACTGATTTATAAATATCGAACAAGAAAAATAACTAGTAATTGGACAATATTTTGGTTTTGCGCTCTTTCTTCTTCATCATCATCTTCTTGATTCATCTTTCTTTTATTAGCTGTGCCAAATGTACGAGGGCCGTTCCAGAATTTCTCAGCTTGACACAGGGATGGCATATAGATATGTCGAAATGATTATGATGTTTATCAACTATTATTTATTTGACGGCGTGTTTTAAGATTCAGACTAGTGCGTTTGATCTATTATGAAGTATTTTGTTTGAAGTGGTTTAACATTATAGGACATTAAAAAGAGTTACATTCCATTTAAAAGATTTTTCACTTTTATTTTCTTTGTTTAAATTTTGCGAAAGTTATTGTCCTTATTTTCTGTATATTTTAAGTAACCCAACTACTAGTACGAGTACAAAAAACACTTTCGCGGATGATACAGCAATATTCACTAGTGAAGAATATCCCAGAATTATTGCATCCAACCTTCAAGAACGCTTGTTGGAATGTGACTGAAAAAATCAAGAATAACAGTTAACACATCTAAATTAGCTTATATAACTTTTACCATTAACAAAGTTAATTGCCCGACTTCACCTCAATGAACTTGATATACCGTAGTGAGAAGTTAAGTATTTTGGACTTATCTTGGATTCCAACTAAATTGAAAATATCATATATAAAAGAAAAGGAAAGAAAAAGAAGAAAGAAAAAGAAACTATAAAAAAAGAAAATAACATAGTTAATTGATCGTAAATTAAACCTATCAATTGTGAACTAATTATGAATTGACAATTCAGTCATCTGCTAGTAGTGCTGTGCTAACAAGTTCAACATAGTCTTCATAAAAGGTAGAGCAAGTGTGATCCTACTGGTTTGGTTGCCATTTATTTTTCATGAGATTTGGGATTTGTGAGTTTAGATTTCACTGTGTAGTATAGGCCTGCAAGTTTTATTAAAGATAAATACAAGCTAAAAGAATGCATTTCTATAGCTTAGATTGTTTCCGTCTCGTTTGCAGTACAGTCAAGTGTTTAAGTCGATTTTATATAAAATGGCAAGTTCTGGTGGCCGATATGGCAAAAATCCAGCGGATAAGTTTTATTATATATGTGGACGATTTATTTGAAAGTCACAAGCTCGATTTATATCCAAGAAAGTCAAAAGAGCCTATCTTTTAAAATTAAGTGCCAAATTGGAGATTCAGATAAAAGGGTCCTCACGTTTGCGTGGATCCACAACATTCTGAGAACCCCAGTTGTGACACAACATTTTTAACAACTATCAGTGAACCTCCGTTAATAACTCAGAATTAATTAAATGATTTGGTAGGGCTAGTTGATCATAGGGGCAAGTTGTGCAATCGAAATATTTCGAAAACTAAACAACCTACAACAAAAATGTAAATGGCGAAAAAAAGGGGTTATGGTCCGGTGCTCCGATAAAATAAGAGAACGCTTTTTTTTTCGGCGTAAAAAAATTACAGGTCATCATAATTTTTCTACTATACTCGTATAAAAACACTTAATAAAGACCACGTAAGTATTTAAAGATTACTTAATTATTGTTCTCTCGATTATAGATGGTTACTTATTTTTAACTCTTATAAGCTAATTTTTATTTTGTTGCCTCAATTGGGGCTAGTTGAGCAACGCGCTATCAACGCTTGCTCAACTAGCTCCACTAGATGTTCATTGTAGAAAATCAAAATTTTCTTTAATACATTAATAACCATCAATTAATTTGTGCACGTAATGATTCTACTCAAAGATTGCTAATTAAATTTAGTTATATTTATAATAGTATTACTGATTATTATTATATTTTAGGATGAAAATTTTTCAATCAAATTCAGAAGAGGACGAGTACGCTTGTCTGGTTTATTATGAGCAATTTTCTGAGAGCATACCTGGAGAAACCTGGATTCAGTATCACTTTTGTGTGCCGAATGTTGGTCTAACCTATGTTTGTATTAATTGTGATAGAGACAAAGATGATTAATAATTTGAGATTCTTTTTCATATAGCAATATTCTTGATCTCATAATTAGTTACTATTGTAATTAAATTAAAATATTTATTTGCGTTATTCTTAAATATATAATTTTAAATATAAAAAATATAATAATAATCCAAAGATTGGAAATAATAATAATAATCCAAATATTGGAAAATTAATTTTGTTTGATTTTAATTTTATTTTTCCAGAGATATAATAACAATATGAGTATGTAATATATAATATTACATAATAAATAAATATTTACTTGTTGATAACAATTATTTTGTATTCAGATCATTCTATGCAGTCATCAATTATATTTTAGTCAATGCTTAACTAGCCCCACTAGTGAACACACACACTAGTGGACACACACACGTTGAACAACTTGGAGCGCTCTCGCATTTCCGACAATAACTTTTAACCTTGTACTCGGGTCGTTTTTACTCCTCTAGACGTTTTAGAAAAGAGTAAATTACGAACCTAACAGAGTAAGAATCAATTAAATACGATGCATATTATTACAGTTACGGGAGATCAAGCGAAAATTGCTCGACTAGCCCCGCTCTACGTGACATGAGACTGTCAAAACAAAAATCGGAACTTCTTGGTTCTTGGAATCTGTTGGATAAAAAGGCAAGTGTTTTACTTTACCGAAAACGGAATGTGACATTTTCAAGTTTTGTGTCTGTTGTGATATTAATGGTTTAATGAATGAACATAATATTGAACATTTACCTTTCGAGTGGCATAATTTCATAGATTCATCGATATACAGCCCAAAAGCAATCTTGCTTCATAATGGAAACACAAAAGCATTTATTCCTTTAGCCCATTAGCGACAATGAAAGAAACCTATGACAACTTAGCAACCATACTAAATCGCGTTAAATATGAACAGTATCAGTGGGATATTTATATTCAAAAGGCATTTGGTTAATTTATTACCTTGAAACCTGAAAACCAGTAACAGGACAGTATTAATCAAACCTTTTGGATCAATTGGACGCAAACATTCTTGAGAAAAGACTTGTTTTACCGAAGAATAAATCATTTTTCTTCAAGATAATGCATCGGCTCTAGAGGTATTCTTGCAATGGCCAAATCGAAGGACTTATATTATGAATTGTTAGAGCTTACACCATATTCACCAGATCTGACCCCCTCTGACTTTCATCTGTTTCCAAACCTCAAAAAATTCCTACGTGGCAAGTTTTTTTCATCAAATGAAAAATGTATTGCAGCCGTAGATGAGGATTTTGAAGGACTTCCAGAAAATCACTCCAGAGATGGAATAAATGAATTGAAGAACCGCTGAAAAAAATGTATTGAATTTAAGCGCGAATATACGGAAAGATAAAGTAATTTTTTCAACTATAAACTTGCTTTATCATTACCGCTCCGCGAACTTTTCAATTAGCCTAGTAGTACGCAAGCCTGGTCACTTCACGAATGGTCACTCATCTAAGTACTAATCGCAACAAGCGACGCTGCACTTATTACAGGAGATGCCAACCTCCCGGTCTTAAAGTTTTTTTGTTTTTATTTTTAATGCGCAATTTGTTATGGAAGCTGTGACTTAAATAGTGAGGAATGTATCTCGAAGTGGTGGTGTTTTACCTTAAGATCTCAATATCTAACCTATTTTTATTATTTCTGCTCGCTAAAACATCCAAAAATGAGAGTGGGAAATATTCTAATAGTAACATACTACATATAATAACAATACGTTAAATTTTGATATCTTTTCGGGACACCACCACTTCGATATGCATTAACTCTAAAATGTTTAAATCTCGTCGAGCTTAGTAATGTACACCGAATGTTCCAATAGAAGAATTGAATTTTTCATTTTTATATCAGACTATGCATCCCCCAAAACTATTTGAGTGTATTTAAGACCATAGATTTCAAAGATTTATTTCTTTTTTATTGAAATAAATAAAAAAATATTTGTGGTTTGGCTTTGGACATAAAATAAATACAAGAATATTTAATAAAGACAAACCGCAAGGAAACTAAAGTATTTGGTTAGTTTTTTGTTGCTAATTTTGACACGCAGCTAAAATAATACGGGTATTCCTTTTTCAATCAATATTAATGTATAAACAGTTCTTCATGTCCTTCCATATTTTTTTATTTCTTTGAGGATATATCGCATGACTATGGTATTATTCAGATATCCCAGAAACGTATAAAGAGACACCAGGTGTTTTTGGTATTAGCCTAGTTCAAAAAAAAAACATGTTTTCCAAGAAAAATATATACTACGAGGTGTGAAAATAAAGAAATGAGACTGAGTTTTTATAATTTATTTATTCAATTGAAATTACAATTCTGCATTGTCTCCTTCAAAGTAGTTGCCTTGAGAAGCAAGTCTCAGCCGTCAGAAGCAAGGGTCGATTTATTAACTCTTCATAGCAGTGCTGAAACTGGAATCGCCTTCAGATGGTTGGTTATGGCCTTTTCAATCTTCTACAATATCCAAAAATAGTGTCTTGCAATTGAAAAATAAATTTTCAATCTTGGGAAAAGAAAAAAATCACTCTGACTCAAGTATTGTGAGGAAGAGTACTGCGGAGTCATAAAAACACATTAGGCTTTTTCCAAGTCTTTCAAGAGCTCCTCGGTAAATATGTTGAGTTACCATTTGGCTTTAAACCACATATTTCTTATGGACTATCAAAAAAGAAATTAGCTGGCTTTTGATTTTTGATTTGCTCATTATGGCAATGTTTGGCCATAGTGAAGTTGGTGTGCGCCATTTCTGGCACTAGCGCTTCGTTTCCAGATTGTATTAAAAAATCCAAGACTCAGCTGAAAAACATACGTATTCTGTGGACATGTGTATCACTTCTTGAAGTTAGGCCTTAAGTCGCGAGGTTCATTTTCAATTTGGTCTCGACCTTCTGAGAATGCCTAAATTATCTGAAAATCTAGGCCCATGCTAAAATACTGCCTCCCACAGGTTCGATGAAGTTGTACATAAGTTTGCATCACACTGTGCCCAAGTTTGAAATAAAACTTGATAGCGCACTGTTGCTCGACTTTATTGTCGTTCTTTTTCAGAACGCACTAGAAAAATTTGGTCACGACAAGAATTGCTACGGATCATCAAGTGACTCTAGGGAATTGAAACTTATACTATATGACTCCTCTTCAAAGATATATATATATATATATATATATATATATATATATATATATATATATATATATATATATATATATATATATATATATATATATACTACTACAAGTCACCTACAAAATCCTCTCAGCATGCCTTCTCCAGAGAACACAAGAACAATTAGAACACAAAATTGGCGAGTACCAGGCAGGCTTTCACCCTGGTCGCTCATGTACTGAACAAATATTTAACCTAAAAACTATACTGAAATACCAAGCTATCAGGAACGTCCCAATCATCTGCACGTTCGTGGACTTCAAGAAAGCATACTACTACATCGACCGAAAATCTTTGTTTCACATCCTAGAACAAGGACTCGACCCCAAAACACTATTATTAATCAAGCGGACACTGACTGACACAACCTCTAAAGTAAAATGTATGCGAAAAATTTCCAAACCCTTCCTGATTAAAACTGGAGTATGCCAAGGAGATGGGTTATCTATCCCCACTCCTCTTCAACCTCGCCCTGGACAAAGTCATAAGAGAATGAGAAAAAGAACTCAAAAATCAAGGACACTGGAAACCAATACGACTCGGACAATCCAAAAACAACATAGAGATATCGTCTCTGGCTTTCGCAGACAATGAAAAAAGAGCAACCAAACACATCGAAGCCCTCAAGGAATGTCCAGAGAAAGTTGGCCTAAAAAACTCCTTTCAAAAAACCAAATTCATCTGCTCAAAATTAGATGTTCAAAATTTGAACACCAAATACGGCAAAATAAATAGGGTCACTCACTTCAAACACCTAGGCGAGATCCTCGAACCCACAGGAGGAGAGAAGATAGCACAGAAGACTCGATTACAGAAGATGACGAGGGTATACGGCAGAACACACAATATCTACAATAAAAAATGCCTATCCACACACATAAAAATAAGACACTACAACACAATGATCAAACCAGAAGTACTATACGCAAGCGAGACACTTCCACTTCATACAAAAAGCGGCATAGAAAACATACTAAAAGAAGAAAGCAAAATTATGAGGAAAATTCTCGGTCCAAAACTGACAGAAGAAGGACACAGACTACATTCTCGATCACGTCGGTGCTTAGCCATTTCCTATATATATATATATATATATATATATATATATATATATATATATATATATATATATATATATATATATATATATATATATATATATCACGTCGGTGCTTAGCCATTTCCTCATCCGCCATCCAAAGCACCAGCAAGCATTTTCCAAGACCGATCTCTGGCCTTAAGCTGTCATCAGTTGGGTTAGAGCTGAATGCCTGAAGAGTGGATGAAGGAACGACGAACAAAAAAATTATAAAAGGCCCTCGGTCTCCAGCAGCTTTAAAGACCCCGATCAAGGCAGCGACCAGCCCAGTCAAGGAGCAGAGTGTGCAAAGACTACCTGGGCTCAACTAAGCTGCCACAGTACAACATTAAAACTATGCACAATATTGGACATCGCCATTTATAATTTACAATCTACGGCCGCCGAAGAAACTTTAACTGATTTGGAAAAATAGTTAACATTAAATTGGATATGCTAAGAACATCAGAAGACAAAAGAAGAGGACAGGATTACTTATGTAAATTGGGGAATTCGAAAATAAAACTCAAGCGTTCGGACCAAACGTCTATTTCATACTATCCCCAAACATTCTTCCTCTTGGCCTTTCAGGCCCAACTTGGCCATAAACATCCTAAATAAATAAGCAAAAGTAACATCTATCGAAGCCGGTTTGAAGGGTCTCCGAGTACGTGAAAGAATGCGGGTTATTGTCCGTAAGGTGCCTCGTGCTATGTACGGGGTGTTCTTTTTTTTGGTCCTTAATGCTTATTGTTTACAGTCGGCCATACCTGACTCTCTGTGCGTCCTCGTGAAGGCCATTCTTACGAAAACCTGTAAATTAACAAAAAAAAACAAATATTAGAAGTAAATTCATAAAATAACATTTATGGATTCTTGTAGTGAGCGTCTGACTCACTAGCTCTAACTCTAGCTAGCTACTACCACTAACTCACGACTGTTGTGAATAACTGAATTTTATCAGAGGGCTATCCCTTTTTATGCGGTTCGGCAGAGTTCTTCCGCTAAATCTTCAACCACGTAGCGATCGTTATCTAACACTGACAGTGAAGGTCCCTTGGTAACGTGGTTAAAGTTTCTTACTTTGTCCATCGTTTGAACCTTTTGTTCGCTGGACTAAGACCTGTTGTCCTACAATAAGCTTTTTCGTCTCGATATGCCGCTTATCGTACGATTTCTTCCGCTTTTGCTGACTTTCAGCAATATTCTCTGACACCTCCTTTCTCATAGGTGGAATGTCAAGAGACTCATCCTCAGAGATCTCGGCAGTCAAAAATGCGTCATTAACACCTCGGGGCTAATAACCAAAAAATACCTCGTAAGGTAATTTTCCAATCACTAAGCTCGTCGTAGTGTCAATGCCCCACCTAACTGTAGCAAAAAACTTATCACAATGCAGATCGTCATCCACACTGGTCGATAAAGTGGATAAAATTACTTGATTTACCCGCTCTACTTGCCCGATGACTCGAGAAGTATCCGTCGCACACCCGCTTGGTACCTAAATCAGAACAAAACTTTGTAAATGCGTAACAAGCAAAAGCACTTCCCTTATTGCATATCAGTTGACATGGAACGCCGAACATATCTATAATCTCGTTCAGAAAATGTATCACGGGTATGCCCTTTGTACTAGGCACAGCTTTAAGAGAAATAAACTTAGTAAAAACATCTACAACTACTATTAAATAGCTATTTTTTCGACTACTTTGTACAAAATGACCTAAGTGGTCTAAGTGAAGGGTGTCCATAGGCATTGACCTTTTTTTTATGCGTTTAACCTGATGGCTTTTTATTGTACAAGCAGGCCAGACAAGAGGCAATATAGTTTCTCACATAATTCCTCATCGCGGGGAACCAGTAACGTTCGGAGATTGCTTCTAGGGTTTTGTGAACTGCAGAATGTCCTGCTGAATCATGACAGCACATCAAGATATTTTGCCTGGAATATTTAGAAACTACCCAACGTTATCCAATAATAACTCCTAATTCTTGTACATTATCGGGGATAATTAGGATTACCACAGAAGCCACAGCTAAATATACAAGTTTACATTACTTACAAGTTTAGATTTTTTTACATCCGTCTCGCGTATATTGACTGCATGACTACCCGAGTCTATACGAAAATATTGATCCACGAAAATATTGATTATTTATGGCACAGTCAGTGAAATAACATACATTTTTCACCTTTTGCAGATTGCACCTTGCAGATTGCACCTTTTGCACTCAACACGAGATTTCAAGCACTTTGTTGCAATATGTCCTCTTTGACCGCAATTAAAGCACTTTGCTAACAAAAAACATTATTTCTTGATTTATTCTGCAATAGTTACATAAATGACGACATCCATGGTTTCTTATCAGTTATCCTGTTTCTGGACCGATGTAGAAGGCTCACTAACTTGTAGAACGCACCGGTATTCTTCATATAGTGCTTCTGGCGTTTCATATCGTCCCGCTCTTGCTCCATTTTGAATTAGTGAATCGTGAATACCGTGTATTATACTAAATACAGCTCGCTTGCCTTCAATGTCACAGCTACGGAGTAACTCCATCTTCTCAAAATAATAATACTTCATTGTTTCGGCAGGATTTTTACGCCGATTCAGCATAGTCTGTAGGAGAGTGGCATAGTCAGTATGGTCTGTAAAACTTCTTTTTATCAAGGTTTTCCACTCTTCCCTTTTTAAATTATAATTTTGCAAGCTGTGATTCCAAGTTTTCGCCATGCCTATCAGACGGGAGGTCATATGATATATCGTCCCACTGTTTCAACTACGTAAGCTAGTCAGTTTTTATTAACCACTGTTCTGCAGTCAAATAGAATTCCGGTATGCAATCGCTACGTACATTTAACTTAGACGTTTCATATCTAATTGTCTTTGTCGATTGCCGCTGACGCCCAAGATCTCTAATCATATTTTCTAACCTTTTCAGTCTTTCTTCTACCGTCTCGTGTTCTGGTGTCCTTGATGATGGAGACCGCGAACACGTCTCCAAACGTGTTGACCTATGATCTTCGACGTATATTTCTGGACATTTCCTTGAAACACTTTCACGCCGTCGTTGCGATTTTCGATTTCGAAGCCGCTCAACATCACAATCTGCGGAACTCGAACTAATACTTCGCGAACAACCTCTTTCACATCGGGATCTAGATCTTTTACCCATTGTTCTCGAGTACTTAACACACTAACTAAACCGATGGTTTTCGCAAGTGCCGCTAAATAACAAGTAAATTGCTAAAAGCTTGACAAAATTTGCCACACAAAAATAATAACTTTGAATAATGCGTACGAAATGTGAAAATGCACGTGAATTATACACCACACCTAATCTGTAGATTCGGGAATTCGAAAATAAAACTCAAGCATTTGGACCAAACGTCTATTTCATACTATCCCCAAACATTCTTCCTCTTGGCCTTTCAGGCCCAACTTGGCCGTAAACATCCTAAATAAATAAACAAAAGTAACCATCTATCGAAGGCCGTTGGAAGGGTCTCCGAATACGAGAAATAATGTGGGTTATTGTCCGTATGGTGCTTCGTGCTACGTACGGGGGCGTTCTTTCCTTTTGGTCCTTAATGCATATTGTTTACACGTATGACAAAACGTGCTGAGTACATATACACTTAACAATGTCAACCTTTACGATGTTTATGTCAAATGGCGCCTAGTAACACCATTGCTGCTAATTCCGGATACATAAATAGCAACCCTCGTACAAATGTTTTCACGAAACTTTCTGAACCATTTACGGCACGTGGAATCGTCAACGGCACCCTCATAGTACAAGTCACATATCTTCTTTTGTATCTGCATTCTGGTCTTTTTGGAAATAAAAAAGACTAATACGTCGAAAATGCCTTTTATTTCCTGCCATTTTTAATTCTTAATAAAATTTAAAAATCATTTTACCAAAACAATTTTGATTAAAGAAGCTTTTCATTAAAGAGGGATTATATTATAAATTCAGCGAACTCTTAATGGTACTAGTGATTTTTTCAACACAAATAAAAAACGAAATATTTTTTCCAATGGATGTTATCGACAGCTAGCTAAATTAATTGCTATACACCGTATGTCGGAAATATAACGGAACGTTTAAAATTAAAAAAAACTACCAGCGCCATGTATTGAAACAATATATAATATATAAGGTGTATATCTTCTGTATAAAACGAGACAGCCATCATTAGAATCGATCAAGGGATTGTCAAGTTATAGGGCTTAAAGTGGCGATACTTTTTGTCACAAAAACCTGATAGGACAAAGAGCTAATATTAAAATTTTTTAACATCTGAATTGATGAAAAATGTTTATGGTGATTGTTACTTATCCCGTACACATGTGTTCTAGTGATATAAGCGATTCCAGGACGGTCGTGATGCTTTGGAAGACGACCCAGAGCCAGACCGACTGAAAAAACAAAAATCTATGCTAGCACTGATGAGAAAGGGATGTATTTTGAAAAAAGAGAAATAATTTTGGTAAAATAAATAATTGTTTTATTTTAATTAAAAAAGTTCTGTTATTTTCCAGCATGATGAGTAAAAGTGCTTAGAATTATTAAATCGAAAATAAATTGAATTGATTCATGACAATCAATGTTCGACCAGCTATAACTTTGCAGCTTCTCTTGGCCGAAATAGCTTGGTTGATATATTACAGAAGAAGATAGAATAGAATAACAGAAGAATTGAGAAAAAGATTGATGATGATGTGGATCAGACCTTCACGTGGTAAAGGGGTTTGAGTAGGACAATGATTTGAGCTATGCCGCCTAGAGGGTTACCCCTGGCGGACAGATCAAAGCAGGGGCCTCAGACTAACACGATCCAAAATCTGCCAACTCGCATCGGACCAGCGTGGCAGATTACGGTCCATGTCTTCAATATGACAGTACAACTTTAAACATGGCCCTCATTTCCCGGAGGTCAAGGAGCAACTACCTACGGCAGCGGCAAGATCTACTCCAAGGCAGAGGGTGCTAAGATTCACCGGGTTAGATCAGGCTACCATTGGACTTTTGACATTGCTACGCTTAATATACAGACAATGAAAACCGAGACCCAACTTCAAGAACTTGACAACATACATTGGGATATTATTGGGCTCTGTGAAACACAAAGAAAAGGCGAAGAGTTAATCAAACTAGAACCAACTGGTCACGTACTCTACACCCGATGTACGGAAAATGGACGATGTGGTGGAATTGAATTCCTCATCAATCGAAAGCTGAAAGACAGTGTAGTCAAATATGAAAGTAAATATGACCGACTAGCCTAATGCGTCATTCAGCTGAATAAAAAGTTTAAGCTTCAAATCATCCAAGCTTCTGCACCAACTATAAGCCATAGAGATGAAGAAATTGAGGAATTTTATGATGATGTTGCCCAACTTTTAGATAAAGAGAAGTGTTGGTATAAAATCCTGATGGGCGACTTTAATGCTAAAATCGGAAAAGCAAGAACTGGTGAAAATGCAACTAGCCCATATGGAAATGGTGAACGGGAGAATAAAGGTGACAGGCTGGTTGACTTTGCTGAAGGACAAGAACTCTATATTATGAATTCGATTTATAAGACAAAGATCAACAGAAAATGGATATGGAAAAGTCCATCTGGACTCACAAGTGAAATTGATTACCTCATGTCAAACGATTAAGCAATATTTTGCAATTGTACTGTCCTTAACCATTTTAATGTGGGAAGTGATCACCGAATGGTACGAGCAAAGATTAGGGTAAACTGCCGAAAAGAGCGCGAAAGAATGAGAAGATCAAAAAGGGGCAAAGTGGATTCTGGGAAGCTGCTGGAGAGGAGCAGAGATTTTGAAATTGCTTTGTCGAATCGCTTTGCTGTGTTACAGGACCCGGAGGAGATGGAAATTACAGACCAATATGACAAAATCGCCAACAATGTGCTTAAAACGGTGGCTTCAATAGCACCAGAAAATAAATGTTTCAAAGAGTCAAAAATTTCCAATGAGACCATTAATTTAATGAAAAGACGCCGGACAATGAAGAATGCAGACAGTCTTTTTTGGCAGGGTCCAGTACGTTGAGCTTTGCAAAACTATAAGAAAACGTATTCGAAAGGAAACGCGCCGTTTCAACATGCAGCTACTGCAAAAAACTCTCGAAGAAAACAGGGGAATTAACAAAGCTAAGCAGAAGCTAAGAAAGAAAAGGACACTAATGTTTTCCTTAATACATGAGAATGGTACAATGTGCAGGGAACGAATGGAAATGTTAGAGACTTTATTCAAAGTTATATGAGGACCAGAATCAAGCAAGAACAGCAATGCCCACTGAAGAGCAAGTGCTGGATATCTTGGTGGAGGAAGTGGCAAAGGCTATAAACTGCATAAAAATGGCAAGGCTCCAGGAAAGGATAGTATAACTGTGGAGATGTTAAAAGCCGGTGGTCGGACTTTACATAAAACAATAGCAAAATTATACTCAAAATTCCTCAAACAACAAGAAGTACCCAACTTATGGAAAAATGCAGAACTGATTCTTTTACATAAGAAAGCAGCACGGGAAGATTTAAAGAACTACCGTCCAATAAGCCTCCTATTAGTGGTGTATAAAGCTTTCACCAAGATAATATCCAAAAGAATACTAAGAAAACTTAATGACGCACAACCAAGGGAGCAAGCAGGATTCAGAAGTGGATTCAGTACAACGGATCACATCTAGGTTCTACAGCAGGTCATAGAAAGACACAACTATAACATAGAATATGCTATGCCACTGTACTTGGCTTTTATTGATTACGAAAAAGCATTTGATTCAATCCCAAAGCGGGCCATAATGGATCCATTGCTTAATCAAGGTGTAGAGAAAGCCTATGTAAATCTACTAGAATCGATATATGATGAAGCTACAGCGACAGTCCACCTTGACGATCTTGAGGTTGGAGTAAATGTAGAGCGGGACGTACGGCAGGGTGACGCAATATCGCCTCTTCTTTTCTCAGCCTGCCTGGAAGAAATGTTCCGTAATCTGGATTGGGAACAGGATGGAATAAGGATTAATGGTGCATACTTCAATCATCTTAGATTGGCAGATGATATCGTTCTTCTTTCATAAGACTCAAAGGAGCTGCAAAGACACGTACAACGTATATTGATACGGGTTGATGATAAACACGAAATTTCGGATGAAAGTGGACAGAAACTGATAGAGTATGCAATGGAGACCGACATGAAAATTAAGAGCACATGTTTTGCAAACAAAGAATTATACAAAGGAACTTGGATTTCACCCGATGGCAGGACAATAAACCAAATTGTCCTCGTGCTGTAGAGAAAGAACACATTCAAGGGTCATAGACTAGATTAGCAGTTAAAGAGGATCGGATTTGAGTACGGATCATTTTTTGGTAGGAGTGAAAATGAAATGGAAAAATATCAATAAAAGAGAAAGGAATGGGAATAAAAGAAATATATTTACAAAGAATCTGGAATGCGTGAAAATGAAAAGAAAATACAAGGAGAGGATTCAGAGTGCAATAAGAAGAATGGCTCATGAAACAATAGATGAATGATGGGATGATCTAGAGAAGACTATAACAACAATGGTTCAGGAAATATTAAATATGCATACAAGAACAAAGAGGATAGCTGGTTTGACACCGCATGTGAGGTAGCAGTGGAAAGGATGCGTAAAGCGAAGTTAAAGTTTCTGGAGGAAAAAACGGAAGTGAATAAAATTAAATTAAAAAAAAAGAAAACAAGAGAGGTGAAACAAATATGCAGGAGGAAGCGAAGAAAAGTTTTAGAAAGGGATATGGAGGAAATTGAAAGCCACTATAATCAAAAGCAAATAACAAATCAACCAAGAAACATATACTGCAAAAACGACGATGGGAAACTACTTATAAATGAAAAGGAAAATATAGAAAGTTGGGGAGGTTATTTTGAACGAATATTGAACAAGCTAGGAAGCACTGGTGGAAAGGAAGAGGATATCGAGAGAGCGGACAGAGATATCGAGAGGAAACTGGAGGAAGGAGCGGAAAGGCAGAACGCAACGGAACACAACATTGAAGAAATTAAAAAAGAAATCATAAGACACATGAAAAATAATAGAAGCCCAGGCGAGAGCTAGATTAGTATAGTGCTGATAAAATATGGTGGCCCAAAGCTACTACAAAAAATTACGGAGATAATAGGCCAGTGCTGAAGGAAGGAAAAAATACCAAGAAAATGGGAACGAGCGATATTCTGCTCAATTTGCAAGAGGGGGGGGGATAGAATATATACAGAGGTATAGCGTTGCTGGAAGTGGAGTACATAATAACTAGTTACAGCAATCAAGAACAGGATAAGGGATACCTTGGAAGATCTAGTGGGAGAGTACCAATATGGTTTTAAGAGTTACAGATCAACAGTAGACCAGATAATGCTACTAAAGCAACTGCAGGATGCTCTTTATAAATTTTCAACGGGCCTATGATTCCATGGGTAGAAAGGAACTACTAAAAGCATTGGGAGAACTGGGGGTTAATAGAAAACTAATAGCTCTAACAAAAATGACTATAGATATAGTCAGCTTAGTTAAAGTAAGTGGCCAACAGTGGTACTACAGTCAGCTTAGTTAAAATAAGTGGCCAACATTTTAAGCCCTTCAAAGTAAGATCGGGCCTCAGATAAGGAGACCCATTGTCTGCCTGCTTGTTTAATCTAGTGTTGGAAGCTGCGCTGAGGAGAAGTCAGATACATCGAACAGGAGTAATATATGACAAAAAACACCAATGTCTCGTATTCGCCGACGATGTAACAATTATAACATGAGAATTGGACGAAATGAGAAATGTAACTCAAAGATTAATGAGAGAAGCAGGAAGGTTCGGGCTCCGAGTAAATACAAACAAAACAAAATACATGAAAATGAGAATTAAAAAAGACGCAATGTGCAAGGAAGGGCTGAAAATTAAATTTGGAGAAGAAACACTTCACTTCGATAGGGTGGGTCGTTTTTGTTACCTTGGCTCCACTATTACAAACAAACATGGAATGGAAGCCGAGGTTAAGGCCAGAATAACAGAATAGCAAAAGGAAATGAATGTGCAGCGGGGCTGCAGAAACTCCTGAGAAACAAGAATATATCAAGAAAAGCCAAAGTAAGAGTTTATAAGACAATAATGAGATCAGTTGTAATATATGCCGCGGAGACCTGGACCTTAACAAATAGCAGCGAAAGAATGCTGGAAGTGTGGGAGCGTACAGTGCTGAGAAGAATATACAGTGGTATCAAGGAGAAGAATCAGTAGAAAAGAAGGACCAATGAAGAAATAATAACGATATTTGGAGAACCCACAATAACGCGGATAATTAGAGCATGCCGAATAGCCTGGCTAGGATATATAAAAAGGCTACCGGAAAGCAAACTGACAAAACAGATTGTGAGCAGGGGAAGATACGAGCGAAGAATGAAGAGAGGAAGACCGAGAAGAAAGTGGCTACCGGAGGTGGAGGAGAATTTGGCCAGGACGGGTAGAGAGTTAGTGGGTATAGAGTAGTTTGGCGGCAGATTGTAAACCAAACCAAAGGCCTGAAAGGCCTGTAGGGCTGTATATAAAGTTTAAGAACAAACTACCACTTTACCTAAAAAGAAAACTAATTGATCAGTGTGTCCTGCCCGTTATGACATACGGAAGTGAGACCTGAACACTCACATGGCACTTTGAACTGATGTTCAAAAACTTCGAGTAGCACAGAGGCAAATGGATGTATGCTTGGCATTACTAGACGGGATAGAAAGACCTGCGCATGGATGAGAGAACAAACGAAAGTGAGTGACATCATTGGAAGAATAAAGCAATTGAAATGGAAGTGGGCAGGCCATGTAGCGAGGCGATGGGACGAAAGATGGACCAGGGCGGTCCTGGACTGGATACCGCTTGATCGCAAACGTCCACGAAAAAGACCGAAAACACTATGGATTGATGATATTATTAAGTATATTGGACCCGAATCAGTGTGTCCTCAGAAGTTAATTTATATAATTCGTTAAGTAAATATTTTTCAACATATAGATTTAATATATAATATACTATCAATTCACATTTGCATAGATTTTTTTTGTAGAAAAAGATCAGAAGCATGGAATTAGAAATAGAATTATAAATTTGTTTGAAAAATAAGAAAAGACTGCTGAACAAAAATTGTAAATCGATGACTAATTAAATTTATTTCATTAAAAGTTATTTCTGGACAACAATACGGATAACTGTCATCAACAAAGCCATAACTTTAAATGCGTTGTGTAATTTTTTATATTATTTACAGATAAGTTCTGAAATTTTGTTTTTAAGTAATGAGAGAAACGCGATCATAAATTATCAGGGTAGAAGATAAAACTGTCAATTAAAACCGCTTCTTCGCAGGCATTGAAGGAGTTGGAGGGGGTGCGGTAAGTTGCGTGAGGGTCCCTAAGTGGGCAAAGTTGCGTGTACTAGCATGTCGTGACATTTTTCTGTCTATATCTTTTAATAACTTTCACCAGTTCTATGATATATAGCGTATATTTCTTTTTCATAGAACGTTATCTTAAAACTGTAGTGTCGACATCATTCAACTCATCATTTACTTCGTTACCATCCATCTTCGGAGATCTCACCGACCAATCCAGTGTTGCGAGCTAATGCGTTCTGCCGTTGTCTTTCTGGATACCCGGTGTAACCATGGAACCGTCCTGATACAAATATAAATACTTATTCGACGATTATAATGAGGTGTATTTGGAATTGCAATTTGAAATTATTTTATCAGTGTTAACCAGCATTGAGGTATCCTTATAATCAACGATTGGCATTATCATCATTTTAGTAATAAGTATAGTATAAATAACCGAAAACCCCGACGAAGATCATTTTATTGGATTGTTTGAAAAGTTCGTAGAGATTTTCTTAAGAGAAGAAAAACACAAATAGTTTATGTAACTATTTATTTGGTCTATTATGTAATTACCACTATTATTAACTTTATGCCAAAGTAGTGGTAGGTCCGTGATGCCTTTTTACCCAAAATTAGCATATTTGCCAAAAAATGTCAACAGGTTATACTTCTTCCGTTTTAAAAGATCTCCCAGTTAACCAATTTTGGAAGGAGCGGAATAAATGGTGGTCCGAAGCTTAGATGTTCGTTCAGTAACGTGGCTGGAGCAAAATATCCCAATCAAAATCCAAAGATTTTTGTTGGGTGCTGATTGAAACGTGTGTGGTCGTACATTGTCATAATGAAACACGACGCCTGTCCTGTTTGCTTATTATGATCGTTTTTCTTCAATTACTGCCTTAAATCTATCTAACTGTAAACAGTAGAGGTCAGTGTTGATGGTTGAGAAGTGTAAAGTCTGAAATTTGAATTATAATTGTTTATAAAATTGTTTATAAAAATGTATTTTTTTTGCTGGTTATTTTTTTTTGTTTGATTGGGAATTTTGTTCTTTATTCGATGTTTGTTTTTATTTGAATGAGTCAAAAAATGTTATCTGGTTTTTTGTAAAATATCAAAAAACTGGACACTTGTAAAAAGTTTTATTAGCTTGAACAAAAATGAAAGAGCAACATTTAAACATTAATATTCGTAGAATAACATTTGGCTTTAATCACGGCCTCACATATACGCTGTATGGAATCAACTAAATTGAGCAAAATGTCCAACGAAAGCCGATTCCACTCTTGTTGCAACGCCTCCATAAACTGACCAATTTTGGAGAAGGTGAGCGTACGAATTAGTCGCTCCAATTCGTCGCAGAGGTGCTCAGTACAATTCAAATCAGGACTTTGGGAAGGCCACACCAGTTTCATGATTTCACCGCTTGACAGGCATTGAGTAGTTGTCGTCTTGAAAAATCCAGTTAGGGGCCATCTTTTCTTGGGCGTGTGGAAACATGTGCTATTCCAAGATATTACGGTATTCCTTCGCTTTCATTACTCCTTCAATATGAAAAAGGGAACCAACTAAATCAAAAATTGTCAAAATCAGTATTATTACCCCAGACCATAATAGAACCGCCACCGTGTTTTACCGTCAGTACTTTGGGTCGTTTCTTTTTCCGATAGGACGACGCACATAACGAATTCCATCCATAGAAAATAAGTTGAACTTGCCCTCATCGCTCCAAGAAACACCGTCCCAATCCGCCACTGACCAGTCACGGAGTTCCTGAGCAAATATGAACTGTGTGCGTACGTTTTTTCTCGACAGCAGCGTTTTTTTCATCGACGGTTAGGCTCCGATGAGGCCACTTTTACTTAACTAAAATTAACTTTAAAAAGTCAGTCATTCGTTTATAAATTACTGCAGTACATGCTGAGCTGTGGTTTTGGATAGATGAATGCCGTGATTCTCGGCCCGTATCTTCGGATGTCTGTGCTGTTTTTGTGAGGATTTACTTTGACTACGCGTACAAGACATCTTGAGAGGTATGGTTTCACTTTTGGAGGTCGACCGAATCCTGTCTGCTGCGTGGTATCCCCGGTGAGGCTCCAAGTTTTACGAATCCTGCTTACGGATGACTTCACCCTGCCATATCGCTGAGCAACGACTTTACGGCTGTCTCCGTTTTTCACATCACGTAAAATTAATTACCTAACATCATCACACAACTGCTTCTTCTTAGACACAAAAAAACGCACATTTAACACATTTTATCCCGTTTGTTACAACCCCCTCAATTTCAGGCATATTTAAAAAAAAATAGATCTTTTTGTCTCATTCAAATAAAAAACCGATTAAAACATCGAATAAAAAACAGAATTCCCAATCAAACAAAAAAAGAACCAGCAAAAAAAATACATGATACCAATTTTATAAATAATTATATTTCAAATTTCAGACTGTCCCGTTTTTTATGACCCCTACTGTAGGTCCCTTTCAAACCCACCAAATACATAACACAATTTTTTTCGGATGCCTTCCCAATTTCGCCGTAGTTAAAACCGCTAACCTTGGCAACCTCCATGATTCTTTTCCTTGCACATTGATGTACAGAATCCACTTTATGGATCCGTTTCAGATTTTCTTTTTCAGTAAAAGATCGCACGAAAAGATTCAGTTCAGTTCAGAGATTTCACTCACAAAGTTGGTGAGGGATCCACATATCGCTTCAGCAGACATACCCCAAAAACGATCGATATGCACATATTTAACTCATCTGCTATTATGCGTGGTGCGTGCGTGTGGTTTCAGCTATCATAGCCTTCAATTCCTCGACATCGATGCTTGAAGGACGAGAAGAGCAATGCTGGTCTTCCAGGTCAAAGAATCCTGCCATGAACCGACGAAACCACCATTTTCTCCACAATAAAACCCTCTCCATGTTTTGTTTTGTTTGGACAGCGTTCTTGCCCTTTTTGAAATAAAAAAGCAAAATGCAACTTATCGACCGACATTTTCAATTTTAATGAACTTGACTAACTGAAGGTAAACAGTTTCAAGAATTGTTGTCTTATTTAATTTTAAAGTTCGCACGCGCTAAAAAAACCTTATACTTTACAAGACCAAGTGTACTTTAGCTTGTTAAATTTTAAAAACGCTTGTTCTTTTACGTGCTTTTCCTAAATCTTAGCGCGAGAATATGAAAAATCTTAAAAGGGTAGCTCGAATCATTTGCAGAAAGCATATCCTTATATCGATTTATATCTTGACGAAACCTACGCAAATGATATTTGGACCCGACTATAAAGACGAAACTCATTTGAAACGTTTGAATAAATTGATATGGTTATTTATAGTAATAAGTTGTTAGTAAAAATTGGTTCTAAGTAGTTTAACAGGAGCAAATCAGCAACAATAAAATCATGGTTACTTTACGGGTTAAATGCCAGTTGAATGATACAATTCACCCAATTACATTCTAAATACTATTTAATCAATATTATTTTAAATTATTATGCATTAAAATTGTTATGCACAGAAATGTTTCAATGTTTTTAACAACAGATTCCAATACTGTTATTCCACCTGTTTTATTTATGTAGATAGGTGACACAAGTCAACAAACTCGAAAAGATTTACCATTAAATATCAAATACTTTTTTGAAACTTCTCGACGCACGTTTCGCTAACCACGTTAGCATCATCAGGAGATGATTTAATCTGTCGAGTGTATGATAAACTAATTACTGTAACATGTACAGATTATTTGCTACATAGAGTCAGTGGTGGGAAAAAAAGGAGACGACATAGTTTTTACAATGTAATATTTATTTAATACAAACATGTAAACGAACGGACGAATCTGTCGGAAAAATACGGATGAATAACAAACCTGACTGGTGGGATGATAAAATAGAACAACAAATTAAAGAAAAGAAACAACTCTACCAGAAACTCCTTCAAAAGAACGATGATGTGACGAGACAAAAATACAAAAGAGCAAATAGGGAGGTTAAAAACGAAGTCCTAAAGAGAAAGAATCAGTCTTGGGAGAAAAAATGTGAGTACATAGAACAACAATTAGGAGGAACCCGAAGTTCAGAAGCCTGGAAGACCATAAAGTCGGTAAAAACATCAAAAAAACAAATACCTAACTTAGGGGGCATAACAAATGAAGACTGGGTACACCACTTTAAAGACCTTTTGGAAGAGAGACGTGAAAATTTTCTAGGAAAACAACACCAAATAAATAATCTAACTCCTATAGATCTCAAACTAAAAGAAGTGCAACAAGCTGTGAAAGACACAAAAATAAAAAAATCCCCTGGACCTGGAGGGATCCACCCAAATTCATAAGGTATGGACCCGAAAAACTTTTAAGAATGTTGAAGAATATGTTTCAACGATGCCTGAATGGGGAGAAACGCCGATCGAATGGAGAACATCATATATATCAACCATTCACAAAAAAGGCTCAAAAAATGATCCTAAGAATTATCGAGGTATAGCGGTAATCCCAACAATAGGAAGAATATATTCCCGAATCCTTAGAAATGAAATAGAAGAAGACATCAAGGATAAACAAGCGGAAGAACAAGCCGGTTTCCGGGCAGGGAGATCCACCACAGACAACCTTTTTACTCTAAAAATAGCCCTAGAAAAACGAACCCAGCGAAACAGGGAGACGCATATAGCTTTCATAGACCTAGAAAAAGCTTATGACAGTGTACCAGTATCGAAATTATGGGAAGCAATGGAAACTCTCAAGATTAGACCAATATTGATTCGGGCCGTCCAACTTTACTATGAACAGAATTCTGCGGTTATTAAAATTGGAACATCACTATCTGAATCATTCAATACAACAAAGGGGCTAAGACAAGGATGTTGTCTATCTCCCACCTTATTCAAACTATACGTAGACCAATCCATGAAAGGCTGGGCACGGAAGTGTTGGAACATGGGCCTTCGGGTGGGGGATGACACCCTATATACTCTTTATTTCGCCGACGATCAGATAGTAGTTGCAGAAGACCAACAGGATTTGAGCTATATGGTGAGGAAACTAAATGAAGAGTACACACTAGCTAGCCTCACAATTAACTTAAATAAATGTGAATACTTAGCGGTGAATAGTAATGACAACGACGATTTACCCTTGGAAAACGGAACAATAAGAAACGTTGACAAGGCTAAATACTTAGGGGTGATCTTCAACAGGCAAGGTAATAGTAATGATGAAATTCAAACAAGAATAATAAGAGGTAGACAAATCATTGGAGCACTCAACTCTGTCCTGTGGGAAAGAAAAATTAGGCGAGAAACAAAACTTCGCATATATAGCTCAATCGTAAAGAGTGTTTTGACTTATGGTTCAGAAGTGTGGGATTTAAATAATACTAATAGAAGAAAACTACTGGCCACGGATTTTTTGAGAAGGAGCTGTCGGAGATCGAGACTTGAGAGAATAAGAAATATAAACATTAAAAGGGACATGAACATCGAGAGAGATATTGTGGACGACATAGAGAGAAAACAATTGACTTGGTTCGGACATGCAAAAAGAATGAATGAGACAAGATGGCCACGAAAAGTGTTGGAATGGATACCTCCAGAAAGAAGAAAGAGAGGACGACCAAGAAGAAGTTGGAGAGACGGCGTTGACGAAGCCATGCAAGCAAGAGATTTGCAAGAGGACATGTGTCACGACAGAACGAACTGGAAACTGGGGACGGAGAGGCGGCGACAGCCGTAGAGAATCCGTATATATATATATATAAACATGTAAAACGTGTTTAATCTATACAAAGACATTTCTGGGGATTATGTGAATCAAAAATATATTACATTAGCTGTGCGACTGCGACAAAAACTTGCACTTTTTCCCCTTGCGTTCTAATTCATCATCTGTTTATAAAAAACAGCGGTAGTCGCCCAACATAGATGGGTTTTAGCAACCGTGGTATCTTTCTTCCATCGTCCTGATGTCTTGGTGAAATCTCTCTCATTGTTTGTTGCTTACTGCACCCAAATTTTTCGAAAAAATCCAAATGAGAGTGTAAAAATGCATTTGTAAGGACATGCGACACCTTAGTATTTCATAGGCTTTCAAAAGTTCATTTATGACATTTTTATAGTTTTCATTTTTCTTGTTGCCCAGAAATCCTCTCACTGCACTTGCAAAACACTTCCAAGCTTCCATCTCTTCTTTTAGTTTTGCATGACTTAATTGAGGAAATATTTCTTTTAGGTACTTAAAACTCTTTTGGGTACATTGACAAAGTTTTTCATTAGTCCAAGCTTAATATGGAGAGACGGAAAAAGCACCATTTTTGGGTTAACAAGGAGAGCATATTTTATGTTTAAAGTACCAGGTTCAAAAGAAGTTCTATGAGACCAATCTTTCTTACTGTAATGTTCTTTTGTGCCCATCTGTCCCATAGTCACAAAAAGCAAGTCGTATCAATATCCCGTTAATACTATTCATATTTAACGCGATTCAGTATGGTTGCTAAGTTGTGATAGGTTTCTTTCATTACCACTAAATGGGCTAAAGGAACAGATAGGTTTTTGTTTTCATTATAAAGCAATACTGTTTGTAGGCTGATTTTCGACGAATCTATCAAAATACACCACTCGGAAGGTACATGTTCCATATTAAGCTCGTTCATTAAACCATCAATATCACAGCAGACACATAACGATTTTTCCGTTTTCTAAAAACTTGGAAATATTACATTCAATTTTTGGTAAAATGAAACACTTGCATTTTTATCTAACAGGTTCCACTGTGTAAGTCTGGAACCAAGATATTCCGACAATTGCAGGTCACGTACCAAGTCATTTAATTAATTCTCAGTTATTAAGTGAGATTCACTGGTAGTTGTTAAAAATTTTAGGTCACAACTGGTGTTCTCAGGAAGTTGTGGATCAGATCCTGATGAAGAATTAGAATCGGTACCGGTAGTTTTTGGCTATGAGGACCCGATTGAGAACCGATTGAGAGGAACCTATGAGAAGTGCAGGAGGTAAATTTGGATACTGCAGTTTGTCCCTTTGCTTTTTTGATATCTCTTCTGTTTTAGTAATACAAAAGTATCACTAGTAAATATCAAAGGGTAGCAATCACTTACATAGTCAGTAGGTTTTCTCCTGACCATAGGAATGGCAAACAGCATAGAATTTTTCTTGCGATGCATTCTCCGCACTAAATTTACGTGACAACTTACACAGCAAACATTTATCTCGATCTTCCATTTAACAATTAAAATATAAAACATAGGCTTTTTGACTTCCTCGGAACAAAGTAAACTATAGAAAACAATTACACTACCCTTAAAGGTTCGTAAAATACTGTGAAAATACCCCCTCTACGGTATTGTGGTGATTCCTACATTCCAGTCCAGTCCAGTCCCAAGTCAGGTACAAATAATTTTAATGGTACCATGATATAAAGGAGAAGCTGGTGCTTGAAAATGGGACGTGTTAGGCCATTTCTTTGAAAAGGTGTTTTAATAACTACCTAAATGAAATGCAAAAAGAGCATTCTCATCAATGTTACAAAAATCATGGCGACCTGTATTATTACAGATATTATGTATTAATTGATGAACGGTTTGAGATAATTTTTTGCTTCCAAGTCTCAGTTGTTTTGAGTGTAACATATGTTTCCTATTTCAGGTGCTTTATTGCATTTGAGTTTCTTAAGCTTTCCTCCATCTCTTGCAATGTTATCATTTCTAACAGTGGTTAGGCTGCATTATTCAACTGTGATTTTGGTCTTTTTTCATCTATTTTGATTTATTTTCTGGCTTTTCCATTTAACAGCGTTTCACAATAATCTTCTATCGCTGTAGAATGCTATACATGTTGCTTAATATTTTACAATCTGCGCCGTTGCTTCTTACTGCTAGAATTACGTTGCTAGAATTTTCTTCTCTCCTGTTTATTGTTGTATTCTTCTTATATTTTCTTTATTTACATTTTTCGTAGCTCTCGTTTTTTCCTCTTGCATACACATTTGATCTCTCTTTTCCGTTTATTGTATTCTTCCCTTTCTGTTCTTGTAGATCTTTGTATGCATTTCAGTCTAGCAGGCGTTTTCTCTACCGCATTCATTGTCACATCATTTGCTTCTTTTCTTCTTTATTTCAGGCCTTCGTTATCTTCTTGGTAACATTTTCTATTACAGATTTTATTGTTGCCCAGTCATCGTCTACCAATTCTACTACTGATTTATAAGTCTGTTGTTTCTCTAATATCTGCTTCATTCTACGTTGGTACTTCTTTGCTTAGATACTGCTTTTGCTTTTGGTTTTGATTCGTACTTACATCTGTTGTTACATTTCTTGATGGTGATCTGTTGGATCATCAAGCGAGACCCATGTTCCTGTATGGATCTTTTTGCGTTGGAACTTTGTACTCACCCTTTCATACAGCATACAGCATAGTCTTCATATAGACTACACTTGTCCATAAATTCCAGTTTGTCCGTTAAAGTCTTCCAAAATAGATTTAATATACATTCTTGAGGTCATAGATAGTATGTCGAAAAAATAACGAAATATTAATAATATTTATAAAATAACAAAATAACTTTATATATATATATATATATATATATATATATATATATATATATATATATATATATATATATGCTTGATGTATGTATGTACATATTGTTATGAAGTGTAAAAAGTAACAAAGTTGGAGTGTTTTTAATGTGGCTTTATAACATACATATAATAAAAAATATTTAAATCAAACACATGTCACTTCAAAATGCAAAAATAAAACTTGAAGTCTTCTAGTTTTTTAAAATATATTTTTAAAAAATGTTAAAAAGCCCAGCAGATAACGTAAGTATTCTAATTATATCTAAGGGGAAAAGACCACTAAAATATTCCAATGATGCTTTGACGTCAAATAGACTTAGTTACTGATCTTTTTCCACTTGGATTTCAGTGATATTTTTGGCAAGTATTTTTTTTTTCATCGTTCAATTTATAATTAATATTACAAATATCAAATATCTACATCATATCATATTGGTTGTCATTAATACTCGTTTGTTAATTCGTCACTTTTGAAGGTAAATATAACCACGCTTTGTTAACATTATGTGAAATGTTATTAAATTGAATGACTTAATAAAATAAATATATTTTATTAAGTCATTATTTTCTTAATAAAATAAATATATTTTATTAAGTAAATATCTAAATAAGTAAAGAAGTAAATACGTAAATAAGTAATTAAATAAGTAAAGAACAAATAAACAAATAAACTAACTAATAAATAAATGATACAACTAGATTTGGTCTATTATTTAGCCTATTATGTAATTACCATTATTGTTTACAACTTTTTTCCAAAAATTAACATTTTTATAGCCAAAAAATATCATCAGATTGTTTTTCACCTCCTCTTCCGTTTTAATAGATTTCCTATTTAAACAATCTTGAAGGAAGCGGAATTGGTGATACTCTGAGGGTGCGATGCCCGGTCAGTAGAGTGGATGGGATAAAATATCCCAATTGAAGCTCAACAAACACCGGATTACGATTGAAGCGTGTAGCCGTACATTGTCACGATGAAACTCGACGCCATTCTTGTTAGTTAATTACGATGGTTTTTCTTGAAGTGTTGCCTTCAGCCAATCTAATTGTGAACAAAAGATATCGATGTTGATGGTTTGATTGCCTGGAAGAAACTCAAAGTGTATCAAATTATTGATTGATTTGTCCGTTACTTTGGGATAGTTAATTTTTTTAAAAAGTTTTAAAATTAAAAGTATAAAATTGTTTTATTCCATTTTTTCAAAGTGTATCGATCCCTTCCAATATATAATTTTCACATATATTCCATATATTCTCATAATCAACATAATCTTCTTCTGATGAAGGCCGTGTTTCACCGTATTTAGAACCGTAAACCATTGACAACCTTCGTGATTTTTTTTGTGACTGTGCGTTGTTCAACACAAAAGGTCGCACGAAGAGATTCAGTTCAGTAGATTTCGCTCACTAAGTTCGCGAGGGAACCACAAACTGTATAGGCAGACGTACCTATTTTTTTTTCAGATGGTTCGAACCAATACCAATAGACAATTTGTCAATATTTATCTGTTATCTGTTATCGTAGCGGAAAAAATGTGGATATCTGGCTATTATGATTATGGCCTTTATTTCTTCGACATCAGTGCTTGTGGGGCGGCCCAAGAGATGGTGGTATTTTCATCTAAAACTATGTTTGCATCGTGGTCTCCCCAATAAAGGTCCCTCTGCGTAAACTTCATAAATTTTGGTTTTCGTTTAGCCATCGTTCTGGACCTTTTTGAAATACAAAAAGTATAATGGAACGTAAATGCAAGTTATCGACCGACATATTCAATTTCAATCAACTTGAGTAAGGGTAAGTTCACATCAGATGCGCTTCGCTTAAAACCATGCGCCTTAAGTCTGGTTCGGACTATGCTAGAAATTTAGTCGAGTGGCCAGTAATTTAGTAACTAAACGTGTCTGAACATCGAAAATTTAGTCGAGCAGTTTAGCAAGTAATTTAGTCCAAGAAACTCTGGCTCGTCCCTCCAATTACTAGGGATGATAATTCCTGCATTATAATTTTTTTTTCTACTGTGTATTCATACTGTTTGTTCTGTAATTTTGTTTGTCGGAGCCAATAGTGTAAAGCGCAACACGCCTTTGCTATTTTGACTACTTTCTCAGGACTATAGGGCATCGATATTCGATAAACGATAATTAAAAATGGGATAAACGATAATTAAAATTTTTTTGCTTTAACGTTAATCGATTTCCTGGAAAAGGTTTTAATAAATACTCTTTCAAGGGAAATGTATTGTCTCCAACTAGGAGATTCTGGTAGTACACCGTTTTCTAATGCTTGTTGCTACAAACTGCAGTTACGAAATATGCCTCCATCAGAACCCCTTCCATTATACCCTACATCTACATAACTGAAGCAATATTTATGATCTACAACAGTCATTAAGACAATGCTGTTTGTCTCTTTGTAATTATAATATATACTTCCTGATTCAGGAGGTGCTTTAATGATGACATATTTGCCGTCGATTGCTTCACAGCATCCAAGAAAGTTTCACTCTTTTCGAAAATTATTCTCAATTATTTTCCAGTCTGTAGTGGTTGGTACCTGAAAAAAACATTTCTGTTCATGAATACTTTGATAGTAATAAAATTTTATTCTTAGGCTTAGTTCACACACTGATAATACAGATGCAGAACAAAATAGAACTGTAGTGGATACTTTTCGTGAACCTAAATATACATCTCCAATAAAAAAGAAGAAAATTCCCAGCTCTCGAGCAAGGTTAGTCCATTAAAAAAGATAACTGAGACTGCTAACTCTATTGCTGAAGATAATGAATTTGAGCTCTTCGGTAAACACGTTGGTCTCCAACTAAAATATTTGCCTTTAATATTGCACTAGAAGCACAAGAAGACATTAAATTTTACTTAAATAGATTTCGACGACAGCATCTGAACAAAACAGAATCACCAGGAGCCACAGTCCCCATATGCGCCACATTCACCATATGCGCCAGAATCGCCATATACTACAGAGTCGCCATGTAGCGATGCTTGAATATATTATAATGACAATAGTAACGATAATTTTGAAGAACACTCCCCGCAAGCAACTGAATCTATTTCCTTGTCAATTTTACATACACAACATTCTAAACATGTCACGAATTACCAGCTTTCCTCGAATATGTTACCATCTGGCAATATAATTAATATTGAAATGAAGAGAAATGCTACAATTACATCATTACATTACATAATACATGATTAATTATAACATCGATACAAAACGTTAATGTCGATAATCAACGGTAATCGGAACAGACACAACACTTATAATTAAACTTATACCTAACAATGTTAAAAAACTGCCAAAGAAATTATTCTATTAATAAATAAATGTTCCTAAATATCTGGAATATTTAACCTTACATGGATGAATTCCTTTAATGATGCATAGATTGTTTCACAAACTTCTGTGATGAATACGGAAATAGTTGATTCTGTCTAAATTGTCTAAATATGTGTGAGTGTCCACTACATCTACTACTAACAGCAGCAGCAACTACATCCAGCAACAAGAAACTAGAGAACTGCTTGTAATTTTGTAATTGCCGGAATCGCACTTCTTAAATGGGTATCCTTACGCTAAATTTGAGACTGAATTTTCACTCATTTCAATAGAAAATTTACACAACTTTTGGACATTTTCCAAGTATCGAAATATTCTTTGGATATTCTAATGCTAACTCCTCCATAAAACAATTCGTAGCTCCTAATTCATCTTTTCTATTGCTTCATTTTCGTACCCATGGCTTCTTTTGCTTATCACACAAATTTTCTCATCCACCTCTTCTAAAACCTTATTTACTTTATTATTGCATGGCAAGCTGTTCATCTTGCAAAACACCACTCACTTGTGAACTGTACTCTACCAAAGTGCGAACGATTTTTGGGCAGCAGCGAGTATTTTATCTACAAAATTACTGGCCACTCGACTAAATTACTAGCATAGTCCGAACCAGGCTTTACTTACAGCCTATGAGAAAGCGTAGTAGAACGAAAGCATTAGTTTAAATGGTTTGTGCTCAAACCGCGCGCATGGCGTTAAGCTGTATGCCTAGCGGTCTACTATAATCCCGAAAGCTATATGCGTGTTGTTCTGGTATTTTTAATGGAAGAACAAGTTATCGCTGCAGTTTTTTAAAGAAAGGCTATCTGGAATCCAAAGCATTCGTTGCATAAAAATGTACATACATTAAAAAAAATATGGAAAGAAGTAGGAATAAAGTTGGATTTGGTTTGGACTAGAAAAAATGGATTTTGTACTTACATAAGTGTTAAACTAAACATTGTTCTGCTGAAATCCTTCCTCGAAAACTGGTCCAATCCCAGATAGATGAGGTTCTAAGTGGCTAAGAAAAAGATCAAGAAATTCGTTTAAAATTCCTTTGACATGTTCAGATATTCATAATTTTTTTCTGGATATTTTCTAGCATCTCGATAAATGTTCCGAGCGACTACCTATGTTGATTTCATGAACCCACATTCATTTTGGGCGTCTTTTTCTATTCACTTTCAACGCAAAACTTTCGAGTAATAACATTTTCGTTATAATTCGTGACGGAGATTGTGTACTGTTTCTGAAAAGCGGTTTCCAAAGCGTGTCCAGTATGAATACATGCAGATTCGTTTGACGCTAACTAAGACGCGTTGCTCTAAGTGAAGTGCCTCTGATGTGAACGTATCCTAACTAGTGGTAAATCAAACCGAATCTGAAAATAAATATTTTAAATACTACAGGAATTCCATTATTCTGTTGGAACCTTCGATATGAAACACTAAACTCGAAGAGATTTACTACTAACACCAAATAATTTTTTTGAACTTCTCGAAGATGAGAGGAGATGATTTAATCTAATTATAAAACTAATCAATGTTCTCACTAAACTTAACGGTTTATGATTTTTTCACGCTTCATTAGGTAGGTTTTTCATATAAATAGAACATAGTTTAGTTTTAGAATTAGATTAAATCATCTCCTGATGATGCTAACATAGTTAGCGAAACGTGCATCGAGAAGTTTAAAACAGTGATTTGGTGTTTAGTGGTAAATGTCTTCGAGTTTAGTACTATAGAAATTAATAATGTATAAATAAATATTACTGATTCAGCACAGATTTTTGTTTACAAGCGTTCAAAGAGCAACTAATGGAAAATCTCTACGAACTTTTCGGACAATCCCATAAAAAGAATTGAAAATAATCATCCAAATGATAGAAAATGATGAAGTAAGGGAAAACTCAACAAAAATTAAATTGAATATTTTATGCTTCCCAAAAGAATCTCGGAACAGCCGCATTGTGTCTTAACATCAGTTCCAAAAAAACTAAAGTTAAGCGACATCGGTCGCGGTCGATCCCTGAGTGGGTGACCGTAATATAGGAAAGCGAACAAACTGTGTTATCATGGGCCAACTCGGCCTGAATAGCTAAAATGTATAAAATAATCTCATGGTGAAAAAATGACAAAAACCAATATAAAGCAATATCACGAATACATGTCAAATAAGATAAAGCAGATATAACACATCGGTCAATAAGTCCCCGGTCTGACAAATAAAATACACTTTTTTTGGAAACTTGGACTTTATTCATCGATATATTCTCCTTGGAGAGCAATACAATCATTCCAACTATTTTCTAATGTTTCTACACCTTTTTTATAGAACGATTTCTCTTTATCTTCAAAATATTCTTCAATTACCTCTTCATTGAAGCGAAATGTCTTTCTATTTTTTGAAGTCTGAGAACAGGAAGTAGTCACTGGAGCCAGATCTAGAGAATACGGTGGATGAGAAAACAATTCGAAGTGCAATTTATGCAATTTAGTAATGTTGCCAATGATTTGTGATCTTCATTTTAAGCCTTTTTTGTAATCTCGTCCTTCAAACGCACCCATAACCTTATGTAATATTTGCAATTAATGGTTTTACCTTTCTCGACATAATCGATGAAGAATATCCCATGCGCATCCCAAAATAGAGAGGTCATAATCTTACCTGCCAATTGTCACTTTGGGCGGCTTTCACAATCTGCTAGGCATTGAGTTCCAGTGACGGATCCATGTTTCATCCATTGTCACTTAACGCATGAAAAAAATCCTTTTTATTTTGCTTAAACAGCTCCAAACATTGCTCAGGATTGTCAATACGTTGTTGTTATTGATCCACTATGTGCAAATGTGGTACTCATTTCGATAGCAATTTACGCATTCCCAAATATTCATGCAAAATAGTGCAAAACACTTTCTTTCGATATCTTCATGATATCAGCTATCTCCGACAGCTTTACTTTAATACAGAAATAATTTTATACATTTTTCTTTTGTTGTCTAGTGTAACCACATCATTTGGATATCCAGAGCATTCAGCATCATTGGTGCTTGTAGGGCCACGATTGAATTCAACACACCAATCAATTATGGTTCATTTTCCGTAAACAGAGTTCGAGTAATGTTTATCAAGCCACTTATTGGGACTTATTGACCATTATTTGAATTTCCTGTGTTAATTAAACACTTTAATCTGCATGGAAAAATCATTGCGCAAATTGAAGAAAAATTGAAGAAGTATTATGGGGTAGCTGCTCCTTCACATTTTATGGTTCATAAGTGGTTCACTGAGTTTCGATGTGGTCAAACCAGCACAAGTGACGATTCACTACTGAGGTCACCACTGAAAACAGAAATAGTCAACAAAATTCATGATTTCCTGTTGGCCGATCATAAAATGTAGTTTGGTAGCGATTGTTGAGATGATAAACATCTCGAATTAATGTCTACGAAACATCTTACACGAATATTTGGATATAAGAAGTATTTCACCGGGATGAATGTTGCGTTTGCTCACTGCCGATCAAAAATAGAATTTACGACCACTCGAATGAGTTTCTCCAGCGATTCGGGACTTGAATAAAATCATCGCTACATACCATCACTATAATCAGTGAATTTTCGTGATGAACGCGCCCCTAAGAAAGCGAAGATGCTTCCATCGATCGAAAAGGTAATGACCACTATTTTCTGGGACTTGCAAGGATGTCGCATCCACCCTATTCTCCGGACATGCCCCGTTTCGATCTATTTCACTTGCTAAATTGTAAATGGCTAGTTGGACAAAAAGTTTTATCAAATGATGAGATCATTACCAAAACAGAGAACTGTTTTGGAGAGCTTGACAATTCGAACTTTTTGGAAGGTATAAAAAAGTGACAAAATCATTTTGCAAAGTGCATCGAGTCAAAAGAAGACTACATTGAAAAATAAATCGATTTTTAGTTTAAAAAACGAAATTTATTTAAAAACAATTTGACTTTTCACTCTACCCTCGTATTTATTATTTTATAATAATTTATTATATCCAATTTGCACAAAAAAACATTCATTAATAAATCTACTATTCACTTAAATTAAAACACCGACCTTTTAACATGAATTATATCTTGTATCAAGGCAATGCAGTGCAATACAGGTTTAAGGACGGAACAAGTTCATTTTTAAACCTTGTTTCATCAGGTAAATATAAAACAGTCAACACAATACATACAATTTCTAAATGGCGAAATCTTTTTCTACTAAAATTTAACACATTAACTTGAAATCCGATATACGAGGTGTATAAGTAAAGTAATGAGACTGGTGCTTTACTGTTGCTGGCACTGTTGGCTTTCGTTTTGGAGGGTCTGATACGGCTTCAATATGGGTTTGTAGTCCCTAGAGTTACTTGATGGTCTGCAGAAATTCTTTTCATAAACCGAAATTTTCTAATGGTGAAATTGAGTGAAAATAATTTCGAGCAACAGTGAGTAATAAAGCAGTGGCGGCTCGTGATGGAAGGCGTTGGGGCGCCGTCCCTCCAGCATTTATCACAGTAAACAATTTTTCACAGCAAAACACCATACTTTATTTCCGTTCAGTGTCTTTTTTTAACTCATGTTATGATATTATTAAAAATTAAAATCTCCTAACGTAGAAGAACGTCTGTCGATCCATCACATCAAATAATGCGGATAAAAATTCCATCCTCGACAGTATGCCACGTCATCTTTACCCGTCTTTGGTTACATGTTTTGTTGGTTGCCAGAATTCGGGGGTTTAACTACTTTCTAAAACATGCGATTTGGACGTAGATTCCCTGCGACCGAGCGCTAAACGCTGACTTGACGAGCACGGAGCAATTGATATGTCTCGTGTCGCGTATTTCGTTCGCCTCGCGAATACTTGTTTTGGATTAGCTACGTGTGTACACACTGAGTAGTACTTTTTAAATAAAAATAATCAACTTTTAATTGCAGACATGAAGGTGTTTGATTCAAAACAGTTAATAATGACTAATTTAAGTTTGGAGGAGAAAGTTGAATTAAAAACTAACGGTCGTCCCACGCCCGTGTTGAATTTGAGTCAAGTTCAAAAAGAATGTAAAAATAGTATAAATTTTACGCAAAAATTTGACAATAAATTATATGTGAAAGTTTTCCAACGATAGAAAAAGAAGATTTGAAGACCGAATTGGAAATGTTTGATTTAAACCCCGAGATTTGTCAAAATGAAGACATTAAAGGCTGTTTAAAGACATTAAATTTTATTTTGAATATGGGAGTGGATACAGCTTTTAAAGAAATCACTAAAGCATTGAAAATACTAGTGACTATGCCGATGACCACAGCCGAAGCCGAAAGGTAAGAATATTTAAGAAATTCAATGGGGGGAAGATGTTTTAGGTATGTTAAATATTGAGAGTGCTATGGTCGGACTAAATCCGGACTTTAATGAAAAAGTTAATAAACAATTTATTTTGGACAAAAACAGGCGAATAGAATTTCACTTTAAAAACTAGGAAACGACTAGGTGTTGTCACCGACAAAAATGTATACAATAACCCTTTTTTGTCATAAAACTCTCATATTTTTAAAACTTTTCGAAATTCTCAGGAATTATTTCGAATTTTCTCTATCGATTTACCAGTTGCAATAAACTGTTTGAATGATTTACTCTTCGGGAAACGGTAAGTACCTACTTATTAATTCCTTTATCTGCGTAACAAGCAACAACCCATCCTCCAATATCCTTGTAAGTAGAAACAATACAAAATTTTAATGGTTTCCTGGTTCACCTCCTGTATAGGGTTTCAATAGCACGAAAAGTAAAAAGGAGGAAGGGGAAAGCAAAAAAAAATATCTAGCGACAATATTTTCTTCTACGCTCTCCCACTTTAAAAACCCACGAGCCGCCATTGTAATAAAGTTATTTCAGAGCTCGAAACAGTACGACGAAAACTTTTACAAAACTTCAGGTACATAAACAGGCTTATGGCAACAGTGTTTTTGCCCATGCCACTCTTGATCACGAAAATACACAGTGGGCTAGTGGAGAATCTTTAAAATATTCAAAAAACAAGGAAAAAATTTTTCCTATGCCCCACGTAAATTATCGATCCTTCAATCACCATCAAGCGCCATCAAGCATCTCCCGAGACCGGTTTCTGGCTTTAAACCGTCATCAGTTGGGTTCGAGTTGAACGTTTGAAAGCAACTGAAGGAGCCCGACTGATGACGGCTTAAGGCCAGAAACAGCTCTCGGGAGATGCTTCTTGGCGTTTGATGGTGACTGAATTGTTTCCTTGTTTTTTGAATATTTTAAATATTCTCCACTAGCCCACTGTATATTTTCATGCATATCTGGTACCTAAATATAGGGCCTGGGTTTGGGTCCAAACGGTTTCAGACAGTAGTACTGTTACGAACCACCGGATGGCGTGAGCTGCATTTCGATGCTGCTTTCATACGATTTGACCGATTAATATACTCAGGACCTTGATCAATACTTCAGTTGCTTTCAAACGTTCAACTCGAGCCCAACTGATGACGGCTTAAGGCCAGAAACCCATCTCGGGAGATGCTTGTTGGCGTTTGATGGTGACTGGAGGATTGAGAATTTACGTGGAGCACAGGAAAAATTGTTTCCTTGTTTTTTGAATACTCTTGATCACGCTTTTTTTTTATTCTGCAAGTAAATCAACATCCCAGTAACTTTAGTGCGCCGTTCTTTAATTCATACGCGAAGGGCCTCGGATAGTTCAGAGCTTAAATCTGTGTCTTGATTCTTCAGCTTGTCTAAAATAAATCGAAAAGTTTTGTCTGCAGTTATTAGGGTAGTTAAAGGGCTGTAAACTGTCAATTAATTGTTTGATTGTGTAGCATTCTTTATCCGTAAATTTTATGTCAAATGCTTTCTCAATACACCCTAAAACTGTAAAATCTATCTCACATAGCAGCAAGCTATTCCAACGAGTGTGATAATCTAGAATTAAGCTCAATTATTTCGCTGTCTCTTCTTT
The DNA here is from genome assembly GCA_031761425.1 of Cosmopolites sordidus. Taxonomy (NCBI): domain Eukaryota; kingdom Metazoa; phylum Arthropoda; class Insecta; order Coleoptera; family Curculionidae; genus Cosmopolites; species Cosmopolites sordidus. The sequence goes on from JARFXV010000053.1 coordinate 127,521, forward strand.
TACACATTTCTGCAAATACATGTCTTCTTTGATCGGTGAACCTCTGAAAATCCTTACAACTTTTTGAATTTTTTTAGAAGATCATTGTAGCGGGGAATCACTTCAGCGGGTTATCGATGAATAGTTACGGTCAAACTTTGTTCTTCATTTATCTGTATATTTTCGTTGTTATCTATCTTCAAATCAGTCAATATTTTTTTTCTACCTTCTCTCTAAGTTCGACTGCTCTTTAAATTTTTCTTATATAGAGTATCGACCACAGCCAACTGTATACCGAGTGCGAAACACACTTACTGGTAGCAAGGTACAAGTTTACCAGCTTTTACCATGACACTTGCGCCGTTAGTTGTCATGCCGATAATATTGGTTTCAAAATCAAGATCAACACTCGTCAGGCGTACTTTGACTAATCCGATGCAGTGTTCCGCAGTAAATGAACCGCGTATTCGAATTAAACCAAGACTAAAATGGATGTATTTGTGATGTACTTTCACGTTCAAATATCGTTGAATTTTTTGGGAAGTCCACTCATCAAAATTCAGCGAAAATATTTGTGATTGTTTCTTGAGATGTGTAAATTCAATGATGATATCAGATTTAACGGTATCTGAAAAATTTATGACTATAGTAGATCTGATTGTATTAGGAGAATTTGGTATTTAAAACCCACTCTTTGAAAACAAATGTTAAATCTGAATACATACAAAATTAATTGAGATTGAAACCATCCATGCGAACTATTCTGGAAACCATTTTTTCCATCAAATTTTCCTTTATGAAACAACCATATCTCGTTTTACTTTAATTTCTTCCTCAATAATATAAATTTTTGACGTGGATGCTTTGGAAACTAAATCTGTATTTCGACGTAAGTAACCAATTTCTGTGAAGTGCTTTGTACTCAAATGCATGGGTTTTTAAGCCAGCGATAGAACGTTAACTAATTTCCAACAAATTACAACACGTTAGGCATTTTACATTATCGCCTCCTTTTTTGAAATAACCCAGATTTTTTGAAATAATCTTAAACCATAACCATAAACTTTTTTCATTATTCTCACCAATATTCCCCTGATGTGATTTTGAAAGAGACATACTTGAATATACCTGCAAGGCAATTTGCAAAACAGAGTGATTTTGTTGTCAGTATCAGCTAAGAAAATTGTTCTAAAAGGGTACCACAATACAATAAAATTGTGTTGAATTAAGGTAAAAGCAGTAATTCTATAAATATATAAAACACATTTTTACTTACATGATTGTCGGCGAAACCACACATTTGTTGTCGCGAATGACGACTCAAATGACGAGTTCACGAATTTTCGAATCAACGTGCGAATGCGCAAACTAGTACGGGATCGCCCTAGGCCTTCAAGTGATGCGGGATCCCGAGGAATTACGGGATTCCACTTTGCTGGACTGCAATCCTTAGATGTAAGACATTCTCACAAAGCCAAAATCCGGTTGAAGATTAACCTCGCTGTGGAAGGCATTCAACTTTAAGAAGTGATGATAAGAAATATCTACAAAACCAATATCTTGTGCTCATCACCGGTTGATAGTGCGAATGATCGGGGAAAAGTTCAATTTGACTTAAACAACTGTTTATCAGATTTTGACCAATTAGGAATGAAAAAAATCTGGTCGAAAGTAGTTCCGAAAAACCTTTCGTATAATCTAAAGGACAACAGGAGGAAACATGTAACTTTTTGGGGTGGATTAAAAATAGCCCTCATTTTTCGAGCGCACCATTTCTCGAAATTATTGTCACTCATTTTAGGAATGATATAAAAAAATCCTATTTACGAAAAGATTTGCTGCGGGCCACCAAGTCACTGTAGATAGGCCAAACTCGCCCCGAAGACGCCTCAGATGTTGGTATGTCTTCCTCCTCTCCTTCCAGAGGGAAAGACAACAGTGTTCCCAGATCATGCCTGCCAGAAATATTCAGAGAAAACTATTTATCAATATCCCCTTGTAGGTTACTGATATATTTTTTTAAAACCAATTACGAACACAACAAACTCTCTTTAAGTTGTTATTAAAATAATGAAGAAATCTGCTCATGGCCTAAAACTCTTTCTTTCTCAGGCAGATATTTTCTTTTCTCGACAACCTCGACTCATATAATTAGTATATATTTTTCTTTGCTTTATTGATAATTTTCCACTATGTATTATCCTATAAAACATAAATAGCCTAGAAGTAAGACCTTGCAGCTGTTAGATTCAGATTTGTTAAAAATGAAACATTTTCATTCATAAAACAGAAGCAAAGTTTTGTCTACTTGCTCGTATTAATTATGATTATGTAGCTGTATTTTACGACTAGACGAACTGGGTCTCGTTCAATTACTAGGAGAAAAAATTCACCCACCTCGTAAGACCGGTTTCGTTCTTTAAGAACTCATCAGTTAAGCTCGGATGCTCCCCTCTCCAAGTAATCGACAATTTTTTTTGCTGTTTCACTCTGGTATTAGTAGTCGTAGCCACTGACCTTTCTAGAATTAAGTTTCCCCTATACGAGTCCTGACTTTTCCCTTTTTTGGGGATATTTTCCACCCCTGAAAACATCGAACTTACCTCCTTTTCTTTTATGGGGTAGAGTTCGACAATGCCAGAAGTTGAAATTGCAAGAGAGACTTCGCGAAGGTTATACATAAAATCACAAACCTAGTCTTTATTGGAAAATTGACTGGCCACGTCCAAATGCCGTGCAGACGGTCCGCCCTTTGAAGACGGGATGCAGAGATTGGCGATGGCGGATTTTCTCATAAGAACTTACGCAGGTCGGAAACCCGAGAAGTTCGGTCTCTATAGACCTGCTGCCAGGAAACTGGGGGGACGTAATAAGGTTATTGAATTTTTAGCGCTCCATCGCCCAGTTGGGCCTGAATCAGGCTCACCAACTAGCTTGTGAAGCAGGCCATATGGCAGGAACAGAGTTCCGCTGGGACCCCCCACACGAAGGTTGGAGGTATTTTAGAACATTGCGAGTCTGAAAAGGCCCTTTTGGTTTTTTTGTTGTGAGGATGCTGAAGATACAGAGATGTCTCTATTTGGCCTGACTGGGCATCTCTGGAAGCTTGCGGTGTGCTTCTTGCTAGAGTTTCTTGATCATTTGTGCACTTCCTGGGGGGGTACCGACCTTCACACTTGATACAGACTGAATCTGTGTGACACTTTTTTGCGGAATGGCCAAAAAGTTGGCAGTTAAAACACTGCACAACTCGCTCATTCGCCCTCTGTGATTGCATCTTCACCTCCTGCTGGAAGAGGCTCTTGAAGCTGATCTCCTTCTCCCCTCGTAGAACTACCATCTGTACCATGGCCATGGTGTAGTCTTTTTTGGTTTTCTACCTTTCGACATGGATTGGGTGTAACCCATGTTGGTGAGTTCCTTTGCGATTGTTGAGAATGGGCTCCAATACACATCTGATTATAACGCAAATACTGCATTCCTCATGGATGCAGAACATATGGTACTTATAGTCTCGCTCATCCACGAGTCTAGTCTCTGTAGTCATCGGAAATCAGAGGTCTGATCATGACCCCATTAGGTTTTGTTGTTGATTTTCCTAACTTGATGTCATTGTCTTTGAATAGACGAAGGATTTGTAAGTACGGCCGATTTGTTGACTGACTTCAATATCTTGGACACCTCTGTCATGTCTGTATTTTTTGTGTGTAGCAGTTTTGGCAAGCCGCAGTTTTGGCGAAAACTGGGGCTTGCTTTGAATTTTCTGACGCCGACTTTTTTAGAGGCGGGAAATCCTTTGTATCCGGTTTCGCAGATCGATTCGCAGGCTTCTTTCCATTTTTGGGTGCTGCTGCAGTCCGAATCTGAGACTGACATCTAGCCTCCTTCAGATAGTTCTACGTCAGAACCATAAAAAGGAAAGTCGTCTTCCTTGACAATTTCTACTCTTTCTTTTTCACTATCTGATGCTTTGACAAAACCTTGTTTAGTTTTCCCTTAAATAATTGGTTTTCTTAGAGCTTTTCCAAATTTCCACTTAAGTTCTTATTCTCATTGCGAAACGCGTAGAGTTCAACAGTAGAAAGGTTTCCCATCTCTGGTATGTAACGCATCTGACCTTCCAAGTCCTTGATGCTTTTCTCTTTATCCTTTAATAAGCGTTGGAGCCCTGGAAGAGCCTTGGGGTAAACCCCACATGGTACGACATCACCCCATTTTGAAACTACTAAATAGAAATCGAAGATCGCAGAAAGCAGCTTATTCTCTGAAAGCTCGGACTGAACCGATGATCCTCCCGAAGTAATAATAAACATAGACTTTAACTTGGTTTTCAAGATAGCCCTTGAGCTCCTACTTGGGCTATTTATCACGAGGTTGTACCCCGGGCTGGATTTTGTGCGGTTTGGGGACCTCTTGTTGACATAGGAAGTTACCGGAAAATTTCGGTCTTTATGGAAAAAAGGATATAACTTCATGGAGGTTAGCCTTGAAGACTTTTGTTTCATCGGAAAATTTGAGACAGGTTTGCCAAAATGCCGGTCGAGCCGATTGGTCGACCCGCAATTGGCCTAGCATAGTTTTGGCTGCCAGTGCAGTAAAGGGTGGTCTTACGCAAGTCAAGAATCGAAGGATATCATATAGATATCATAAGGATTACGTTTTTTTTTGGGCCCTGGATTTTAGGGCCGAATTTTCGAAATGAGGGATTTTTACTAAGCGAAGTTTGTAAGACAATCTGTGATGGAATAAAATTGGAAGACTAGCGGAACACCAGTCTCGTGAAGAATTTGGTTATTCCGAACAAACCAGGAAATATTTAGTGCTAAACGCAGGATTTTGTTCTGGAATACTTGGAGTTTGCTCACCGCAGTAGTCGAGAAGAAGCGATAATAAATCAGGATATCATATAGATATACGAATCTTACCATGGTTTGATAAATCAGGACCTTAACCTTTGGAGCAAGTTTGCTCTTTCTGCATATTAAAGGATACAATCATTTGAGGATACCATATCCTTTACAGAATGATTGTTGAATCTGACTTGACCATGAGAGTAATCGTTCGATGTGGAGACCTAGGTAGGTTGCTTTTTGCAACCATGGAATTAGCACTTTGTCAACCAGTAGTCTGGCTTGGTGTGGAAGGCATCTTCTGGTGAAGATTATCGCCTGGATCTTTTTCGGGTTGACCTGCAGGCGCCAGAATTTAAGTCATTGAATGGCAATATTCATTTGCTAGCCGGTTATGGATAACCAACGTCGGGCGTGATGCGATGAAAAACGCCATGTCGTCCGCGAAGAATGCGGAGCCAACACCTCTGAAGCAGGATAACCACGCCACATAGATGTTAAACAAGGCCGGAGAAAGAGGAGAACCTTGCGGAACTCCCAACTTAATGGATTTCCTCTCTGAAAATGAGGATTTTATCGTAACCTGGAAGGATCTGCCTTCTAGAAAGGATCGGATGAGTGCAATTAAGTCTCCGGGAAAACCTAATTTGATGGTCTTATAGATTAGGCCATCGTGCCACACTTTATTGAATACTTTCGATATGGCGAAAAAACGGCACCGAGATGTCTTCTTCCAAAAGCTCGATGGATTTCGCCGGCCAGTCTGGCGGCTTGGGCTTGACGGATGGACGAGTACTCTGCATGGAACCCGAATTGTTCGTTCGGGATGATAGTTCTGCTGTTTGTGAAGTCACGGAGAGCTTGGATACTAACTCTCTCAGCTATTTTAGAAAGTGAGCTGATGATGCTTATAGGCCTGAATTCCGAAGGGGAACTAACGTTTCCCTTCTTAGGAATTACGACTAAAAAGGCATGCTTCCATGAGTCTGGAAAGTGTTGCAAACGCAGGATGGAGTTCACGATGTTTTCTACGATTTGCTTACTCTGAAGCTTTTGAAGTTGCCTGGCAGTAATGCCATCGTCTCCGATGATTTTTCTGGGGGCAAAGCTTCTGATAATAGCTAAGACTGATTTTTCAGTCATGAGGTAATCCTGCAGAAAGGAGAGTTGCGGTGGTTCCAGCCCTGCGACTGCACTGCTGATCGTCGCTTCACCCATAATCTGCGCCTTAGTCAACCTCAGACTGGTCATATGAAGTCTAAAAGACTCCACCAGTAATTCGGCCTGGCGGAGTCTTTTAAACTTTGGAGAAGACTTTGTCCGAATCGGAGACGGCGATGAAATCACCATCATCCGATTTTAATAGGGGAATATCCTTGCGAGATTTACTCGCCAATGATCTGGTCAGGTACCAGATTTGACTAGGATTATATGCTTCCACGAAAAAAAGCAAAGAATCCCACAAAGAATCCCACTTTTCGTTCCGGTAAGACAACATCGCCTCTTTTGTCTCTCTGACCGCCCGATTTTCATGACGTTTATCCTCGGGATCGAGGACAGACCTGGGTCTTGTTACGAGATGATTTTTCGCCCGGAGAAGATTTTTCAGATTCGTCGGGAGATCCAACGTAAGCCTACAGTGTCTGACCGGCCGTGGGTTTGTGACAAAGCCGAATGCCTCCTGGGTGTCCTCTGATAATTTTACTACAGCGAGCTCGAGCTGCCTCGGGCCTGCAATCCTTGGGATTGGACCTGTAGAGTGAAGGTGGGCTTAGAATACGTCCCAATCTGTGACTTTCAAAGTCAATTCGAACGGGGTATCCAAGAGTCGGTCGTTACTCAGTTCTGAGAGAACTGGAAGGTGATCAGAGTCGAGTACGTACAGAACCGAAGTGGCAGTCGGTCTAAACGTATTCTTCGTGAGGAAGAAGTCGATAACAGAACCGGGATGGAGGCTGTCATTGACATAGTGACGTTCATAGTGAGGTTCATCGGGAAAATCCATGTTGCGCCCGAGCGAGTCGCACAATGCTGCCAACACCAAGCTTCGTTGTGGGCGTTGTTGCCAACAATCGTGGCAGCGTCCCTTCGAAATAAGGCTGTGTAGTCACCTCTCACCAAAAGGTGGTCTACACTCTTATTCATGGAAGAAATAGTCAGATATCGGTCCTACATCTCGACAAGAATGGAGGTGATTTCCAGTTTGGCAAGGTCTGGAGAAGGAAATCTGAAATGTCCGATATTTCTTTTGATAAGAACCGCCATGCCACTGCCACGGTCGTCGGTTCTCTCGTCCCGATATACTATGTAATTCCGGACGCCCAATTGGATGGGGGCTTTTAGGAACGTCTCCTGGAGTAAGGCAATGTCGATATTGTGGGTGGTGAGCACGTAGACAAGTTCCTCTTTCTAGACACGGACGGAATTGGCATTCCAGGAGATTATATTAAACGAATTAGGCTTAACGAAATAACCATTATTTAGTTGTAGTGCAGCATTGAGTTGGTCTTGAATGAGGCCCAGAATCTGCGACGAGATTTGCTCCACTAGTGAAATATTTTTTTGTGGAGCTTTAGGGATAAGCTTATGGTGAGTGAATTTCTTCTGAGATCCCCCACGTGAATGTGGATGTGGGGGCTGGCGCGGTTTTTGGACTTGAAACGACCTTCAGAAGGTGAAAAGTTTGCGGTTTGAGCACCACCGCAGTTGCTGCATTTTCCAGGAGTGTCTTAAAAGATTTTTTTTATAATCTGAGTGGTAACGCGTTGAATTCTCGGTTATTTACGCAGTTGTGTGAATAAAATGACGAGAACTTTCATCGATTACTCCTTCACACTGAAGTACTGACTGTCAAAAGGTTTATATTTGACAAGATTTTTCTCACATTTTGTGACAGTTTTAGAGTTTTTGGATGCTAAAAATTCAGTTTCAAACGAAAAGTTAATCAAGCAGATACCAGACATTGCTTATTTACTAAATTCAAAAAGATTTAGCACTAAACTCACTGTTTTAAAGTTCTCGACGCACGTTTCGCTAACCATGTTAGTATTATCAGGAGATTATTAAATCATCTTTAATCATTTAATCTCTTTGAGTTTCGTGTTTCACACCGGTTCCAATAGAAAAATTGATTGCTTATTGAACAAATTATTTGTTTAGTAAATTTAATGAGGTTAACTTACAGTAACAAGGTAACAGTCTAAATTTGATAAAAACAAAGTCCTTCGTTTCAGGTTTTCTTGTCAGAATTAAACGAATGAAGGAGACGTTGAAGGGCGAGAATTTTCCCAGTGTTCCAATTTCTTACAGAAAAACTGCCTGAATGTCGATGATTCAATCCACGTTCAACATTTAAATATCCTTCACACAGACTTTGAAACTGAGTTTAAGGCTGTTTTGTCTATGGAAATACCACAGTGGATTATTAATCCATACGGTGACATTGAAGAAACGGATGTCATATTACAAGAACTAATCGGAGTAAGCAATAATGAAGAGCTTAAGGTACAGTTTAAAAAGGGATATTAGCAATGTTGACTTCAAAGAGACATATCTGTTACTTATCCTATATTATGGCCTATCACGAGAAATTTTTTGATAGATGCTTTATCTTCATACCTTCTGGAAAGAAATTCCCGCGCGGTTGTCAATCTTCTTCCAAAAAAAATTAAATAGGTTGGAAATCACTGACCGAGAAGATTTCAGGTTAAACCCAGTAAATTGAAACCAAATATAGAAATCTTACTATTAAAGCATCAGGCTCATGCCTCGCATTAAAAGTATATATTTTTTGTGTAGTTATTGAATGTAATAATTTTACTAGATTTTCATTTTATGTCGTTTTAATTAATACATGTATAAAACTAAGTTTTTTACCCTATAGCTAAACCTATCAAGCACTGTGTCAGCTGTCAAAAACACATTTGAAGTTGATGAATTTGTAAAAATTCAATATTAGAAAGGCAAGGGGGTCTACCCAAAATAAAAAAATTGGCACATAGTCTACGAGCCAAAAAAGTTTGGGGACCTCGGCTATAAATGGAGGAAAGCCATCGAACAGAACAGCATATACTCTAATAATTACACGTAAAAGTTTACTAAAAATAATTTTTCTTCAAGTTCTCTCAAAAAAATGCATCCAACTTTTACATTAACCCAATATTTATTTTTCGAACAACGGAAAACTACTGGAACTCGTGATAAATTATACTTTCAAAGAAACATTTCGAATTCTAAACCGTCAACATATTTACTTGGATAGTTTCATTGTAGTTGACGTTGCCGACTTGAATGTGTTTGAATTGAAATTCAGATATGCGAAACATTTTCTATCAAATTACGATAATTGTTTTGAAAAATAGGCGCTCTCGTGTTTAGAATTATCATTTTCAAGATGTCATTGCCGCATTTGTATGTATTTGGACTAGTTCAGAATATGACTGTAATGTTTTCGCCAAATATGGTTACTTAACAAATTAGCCGGAATTTTATATACTATATAATTTCCATTTGACACAATATCATATATAAATATATGAAAAGTTCAATTAGTTGTATAAATAAATTTACATGGACAACATTGTTGGTATCTCTAAATAGAATTTTCAGTTTCGAGAACAGCAAATATTGATTTCTTTTGAAAAAAATTTCCGTTTTTAAAACATATGACATTAAGTATTTATTTACATAATCATTTCGATTCAGTAGATCCACAAGAGCAAAAAGAGAAGAATACGAGGGACTGAGAAGGGAACCCAAACGTGTATGGATGAGGAAATATCGGGAGCTACTAAAAAAGTAAATAAACATCTACATATAGCAAATAAACAAGGAACAAGAAAATTTTACCAGAACATTAACATTGTAAGGAGGCAAGAGGAAGAGAGGCAATCCAAGATCAAGGTGGGGAGAAAAGGCAGGATCTAAAGACTATAAAAAACAAAAAACCAAGATTAATATCTAAATTTCCACTATATTTAAAACTCGTACGTATGACAATTGTTTCGGCACACAGTGTCTTTTTCAAATACACACAGGTGTAGTCAGTTTAATTTAGTGTGTCATAGGTACAAGTTTTAAATATAGTGGAAATTTAGATATTAATCTTGGTTTTTTATTTAAAATGAATTTCCATCAAGTATCGGCTACCTCAGTTAAATATACAACGAAAAACATTTCGTACATTTAATATATTTATATGTACAGTAATATTTTATGTATAATATTTGTATAATAATATGGTTCTCCATTGGCCCACTATGCTGCTCATGCATTACTACAATATATAATATGTACATTACAAAGCGGACAGAAAAACCTGCAAACGAAAATATGAAATCATTGAAAGATTACAAAAATTGAAATGGAGGTAGGCACGTCATAAGCGAGGCGATGTAACGACAGACGAACTAGGACCGCCCTAGAATGGATGCCGCTTGATTACAAACCTTTACGAAGAAGACCGAAAGCAAGATGAACTGATGATATCATCAAGTATGTTGGACCCGAATGGCAGTGGAAAGCCTAATACCGCGAGAGTTAGCAACTTGCTGAAGAGGTCTGGTGGACCATGCGAAGTACAATTAGAGGCGTTTGTTTTTATTAGCCTTCCTTTGTCCCCATACTGATTCCATTCTTTCGCTATGAGCTTTTTCCTTTTCATCAGATCAAGTTGTTCTGGTCTTCCTACATTTTTCCCTCTGGCCAGGGGGGTTCAGACACAACGTTAACCTTGTGTCTGAAACAGCCTCTATCCTGAATTTCACTTTGTGTAATATTTGCTGATCTTAGGTCCTCTTTAATTGCAGCAATTCATTTAATTATTTCTACTTGCTATTGCTCTACTGCTATTTTCATAAAATTCGACTATTTGTCTAGTTAGCCTATTCGGATTAATTCGTTTTTTGTGTCCGTAAAACTTAAGTTTTCTTTTTCTCATATCGCTATGTATATCTGTGTATTGTTTGATTCCTTGGTTTTCTCGAACTCGGTATGTCGTGCTATTTATTTGTTTGGGGCCTAAGATTTTCTTATAATTTTTCTTTAATTTTTTCCAATCTCCTCGATGTCTCTCTTTCTATTCAAAATGAGCCTTTCTGCCCCAAATAGACATTCTGGCTTAATAACTGTGTTGTAATGCCTCCGTTTTGTGTTTTTAGATATGCATTTTTTGTTATAAATATTTTGTGCAAGTCACAATACGGTTTCCATTTTTTGACATCTACCCTTATAGGCCGCTTTTTCCAACCCGTTTTCCATGATTATTTCATCCAAATATTTGAATTAAGAGACTCGTCCATATTTTGTTTTTGGAAATGGTGTTCTTAGTCTGTTGCAGGTCATGTATTGTGTCTTTTCAAAGGAAATTTGGAGTTCTACCTTTTCTGCTGTTTCTTTTAGGATTTCAATCTATTGTCATCAATATATCTTGACCCAAAACTGCTTGATCATCAGCAAACGCCAGACAATCAATTTTGATGTTTGTTCTTCCCAGTTTAATGGGCTGGTCAATATTCAAGGTCGACTTTTTTTAACACCACTCCTGTATTTCTTTTTCTAGAACACAGTTAAATAAGAGTGCACCCTCTTGTTTCACTCCACTTGTAAGAAAGAATTCGCGGTCAATAGAATCATATGCTTTTTTGAAATCCACAAATGTACAGGCGAGATTTTTATTGTACAGTTTTTGATGTCTTAGGATCAACTTTAGATTCAGGATTTGCCGCGCGAAAACCTTCACCAATTCCAGAACAAATCCTGTAACCTGAAAAGAATCCTATAACAAACTGAGAGAAGAGTAGTTGTACCCGCTATAGTTGTTTACATCCGTTCTCTCTCCTTTCTTATGTAGTGGATGGATTAGAGCATCTTTCCAATCTTCCGAAATCCGCTCGGTTCACCAAACTTCTTGCAGAATTTTAGTTATTTCCTTGATTGTGCCTGAACCAGCGGATTTCAAAAGTTCAGCAGTGATTCCATCTTTACCAGAAGCTTTGATATTTTTAAGTCGCTTGATTTGCCTTATTATTTCATTTTCCTTCAGTGGTAATGAATCTGGGTTTGTTTGTTAAGAGTTTAGTGTTGGTAATCTGTTTAAGGGCTCAGGACAGTTTAGTAGTTGTTCAAAATATTTCGCAAGTTCTTTGCAGTTGTCATGGTTATTTAGAGCTAATTGTCCGTTTTCCTTTCGGAAGTAAATACTTTGGGGTTGATAGCCTGATAATTTAGTTTTAGATGTTTTGTAAAAATTTGGCGTGTTATTTTTTTGGAAATCTTTTTCTATTTAATTCAATTGATTGTTTTCATATTTTCTTTTAGTTTGTCTAATTAGCTTCGATGTTTGTTTTCGTACCAAAAAGATGTTATAGTTTATTGCTGTTTTTTTACTGTTCCAATCTTTGAATGCTTTACTTCGTCTTAATACTGTTTGTTCGCAAATTTCATCCCACCCCAGATGTTTTCTACGTTTTTGTAAAGGGGCCAATGTTTGTATATATATATATATATATATATATATATATATATATATATATATATATATATATATATATATATATATATATATATATATAATCATTATCATTATCATCATCAGCCCGTGTCGATCCACTGCAGGATAAAGGCCTCTTCAGCATGCTTCCAACTTTCACGGTCCTGGGTTTTTCTCTACCACTCGGGTTCTATATACTTAACGATGTCATCAGTTCATCGAGCTTTCGGTCTTCTTCGCGGACGTTTACAATCAAGCGGTATCCACTCCAAAATTGCCCTGGTCCATATGTCGTCCCCATCGCCTCGCTATATGGCCTGCTCATCTCCATTTCTTGACTCTTCCAATGATGTCACACATTGCAATTGTATATATATATATATATATATATATATATATATATATATATATATATATATATATATATATATATATATATAGAGTAGTGGGGCCGTGAAGAGAGATATTTGAATAACAGAAATCTTTCATCCATACTTCCACGTACCTCTGTTTGTTTCAAGTCAGTCGCCGCCATCACGTCTAGACAAGTATCTCCCAGGACCGGTTTCTGGTCTCACAGCCGCCATCAGCTTGGCTCGAGCCTTACGCAAGGACACAGGTGAATAGAAACGAACAGAGCCAGACCAAGTCAACGGGCCATATTGATGACGGGTCGCAATCTCAATGCAGCTCGCGCCATTCTACGGAGAATGTTCGCGGTACACTACGAACTACGCGATACATTTTCTCCACAACCTTCGAGATATCAGGTATGCTCAGGTATCAGATAACGTAGTGGGACAGTGGAGAGAGATATTTGAATAACAGAAATCTGTCACGTGGAAATCACGGGACGTAGAAGTACAGATGATAGAAGTGAAAACTGAAAATATTGACAAAATCCTCTTATTTAACGTTTGTGATGAATTTCTATCATTCAAAAGTTTATTTTAATTTTTGCGTTTTGATTTTATATTATGTGAAATATCTGCGCCACCGAGTATATATATTTTTAAAATATATTAAATCGAGTGAAACATGTCACAAATCTATTTAACTAAAATTTACCTGTTTCTAACTAAATGAAACAATATATTTGCTATTCGAATTGATTCACGAAGATTGATTTACATATTGATTTACGAAGATTGACATTTACATTTTGATAATCATTTACTCAAATATAAGTCTCAAAAAAAAAAGATTAATAATAAATATATAAAATATTTTTCTAAATCATTGTATATTTTTTCCTGGTCAACGGAAAATTTTAGGAAATTACTTTTAATTTTAATGAGTGTAGTTACAGCACGTGCACGGCAAATAAAAAAAATTCCATTACATTGTATTCTTAATTTGGAATTGTTTAATTTTTTACATGAACGCCATTCGGCCAATCAATTGATATCTTTTTGGCAATTATTAGAACATTGAATGTTTGGATATCGACCAAATTTAATGAATGTTCTTATAAAACACTTTACATATCGACACAACCATTTATTTATTGAGCTTGTATGACTATCCTTGACACCTGACAGAAGTTTCGTATCATTTTACTTGTTAAGTTAGAAATTACAGCGTATTTTGTTACTGTTGAACATGTTTTTAAGCAACCTTGTAAAATTGTTAAATTAATTAAGCAAAGGATTTGAATTAAATTTTGCCAAAAAAAAAAGAAATTTGTTATGCTGGTGGATGAAAAAATGTTAAGGTCAAAACAAAATGGTTGTCAGTTAAATTCGAAAAGATTTACCATTAAAAACCAAATCGTTTTTTAGACTTCTCGACTCACGTTTCGCTAACCATGTTAGCATCATCAGGATTTTGAATTATTTCCTGATGCTATTAACATGGTTAGCGAAATGTGCGCCGAAAAGTTTAAAAACGTGATTTGATGTTTAGCGGTAAATGTCCCCGAGTTTAGTGTTTCACACGGAAGGTTTCAATAGAATAATTGGTTTACAAGTTCTCTAAAACATTTAGTAATTGTAGCGAAGCGGTTGAAGATACAATTCATTTAGGAAGGGAATTCACGTCAACCAATGAGTAATCACTGATTAAATACTAGATACGTTGTAGGTACTGGGTACATTGTAGGTAAATTAAGTACTAGATATATTGTAGATATTACTTTGTATATATATATATATATATATATATATATATATATATATATATATATATATATATATATATATATATATATATATATATATATATATATATATATATATATATATATCATCATCATCATCATCATCATCATCATCAGCCCGTATCGATCCACTGCAGGATGAAGGCCTCTTCAGCATGCTTCCAACCTTCACGGTCCTGGGCTTTCCTCTGCCACTCGGGTCCAATATACTTAACGATGTCATCAGTCCATCGTGCTTTCGGTCTTCTTCGCGGACGTTTGCGATCAAGCGGTATCCACTCCAGGATTGCCTTGGTCCATCTGTCGTCCCATCGCCTCGCTATATGGCCTGCCCATCTCCATTTCAACTGTTTTACTCTTCCAATGATATCACAGACATTTGTTTGTTGCCTGATCCATGCGCAGGACTTTCTGTCTCGTCTTGTAATGCCAAGCATACATCTTTCCATTCCCCTCTGTGCCACCCGAAGTTTTTGAATTGATTGCGATGTGAGTGTCCAGGTTTCACTTCCGTATGTCATAACGGGTAGAACGCACTGATCGAATACTTTTCTTTTCAGGCAAAGTGGGAGTCTGCTCTTAAACACTATGTTGAGCCTACCAAATGCCTGCCAGCCACATTTAACACGCCGTTCCACCTCCCGGGCGGTATTCCCCTCCATGGAAATCCTCTGCCCAAGATATACAAAGCTGTCCACAATCTCTAAATCCCGTCCTAAAACTGAAATTCTTCTGTCCTGAGCGAAGTTATTGAACATAACCTGACTCTTTTTCAGGTTTATTTTCAAGCCAAATGGTTCGCCAGCCCTTTGCAGTTCTTGTATGCGCCTTTGCAGCTCCTCTGGGTCTTGTGAAATGAGAATAATATCATCTGCAAATCTAAGATGGTTTAAGTTTGCACCATTGATCTTTACCCCATCCTGTTCCCAATCCAGTTTACGGAATACTTCTTCAAGGCCAGCCGAGAAAAGAATAGGCGATATTGCGTCACCCTGCCGTACACCTCGTTCTATATTAATTCCCACTTCAAGATCATCAAGGTGAATTGTGGCTGTAGCTCCATCATATATCGATTCTAATAGGTTTACATAGGCTCTCTCTACACCTTGGCTAAGCAGTGCATCCATTATCGCATGCTTTGAGATGGAATCAAATGCTTTTTCGTAGTCGATAAAAGCCAAGCACAGTGGCATGGTGTATTCGTTGTGCCTTTCTATGACCTGCTGTACAACCTGGATGTGATCCATTGTACTGAATCCACTTCTGAATCCTGCTTGTTCTCTTGGTTGTGCGTCATTCAGTTTTTTTAATATTCTTTTAGAAATTATCTTAGTGAAAACTTTGTACATCACTGATAGGAGGCTTATTGGCCGGTAGTTCTTTAAATCTTCCTGTGCTCCTTTTTTATGTAAAAGGATCACTTCTGCATTTTTCCATAAGTCAGGTACGTTTTGTTCTTTGAGGCATTTTGAGTATAATTTTGCCAGTGTTTTATGTAACGTCCGACCACCAGCTTTTAGCATTTCGACAGTTACACTATCCTTTCCTGGAGCCTTGCCGTTCTTCATCAATTCTATAGCATTTGTTACTTCCTCCACTAGGATATCTGGTATTATATATTGTTCTTCCGTGGGTATTGCTGTCCCTGACTGGCTCTGATCTTCATATAACTGGGAATAAAACCTTCTGACAATCTCTAACATTTGGGTACGCGTCCTGCACACTGTGCCATCCTCACGCTTTAAAGCATATATTTGCGTTCTTTTGTTTCTCAGCTTCTGTTTAGCTTTGTTAATTCCTTTGTTTTCTTCCAGGGTTTTTTGCACTAGCTGCATATTGAATCGGCGCGTGTCCTCTCTGATACGTTTTCTTATAGTTTTGCAGAGCTCAGTGTACTCGACCCTGCCAAAAGGACTACCTGCATTTCTCATTGCTCGCCGTTTCTTCATTAAATCAATGGTCTCACTGGAAATTTTTGTTTGTTTGAGACATTTTTCCTCTGGTGCTATTGAAGCAGCCGTTTGAAGTACATTGTTGGCGATTTCTTCATATTGAACTGATATTTCCCCCTCCTCTGGATCTTGTAACGCAGCAAACCGGTTTGACAAAGCAATCTCAAAATCGCTTCCTCTCTCCAGCAGTTTTCCAGAATCCACCTTGCCCTTCTTTGATCTTACCATTTTTTCGCGCTCTTTTCGACAGTCAATCCGAACCCTTGCTCGTACAATTCGGTGGTCACTTCCAACATTAAAATTGTTAAGGACAGTACAATTGGTAAATATTGTTTTATCGTTGGTCATGATGTAGTCAATTTCGCTTGTGAGCCCAGATGGACTTTTCCATGTCCATTTTCTGCTGATATTTTTCTTATAGAATGAATTCATAATATATAGTTCTTGTCCTTCAGCAAAATCAACTAATCTGTCACCTCTATTGTCTCGCTCACCAGTTCCATATGGGCCAGTTGCATTTTCGTCTGTTCTTGTTGTTCCAATTCTGGCATTAAAATCACCCATCAGGATTTTATACCTACATTTCTCCTTGTATAAAAGCTGGGCCACATCATCATAAAATTCCTCAATTTCCTCATCTTTATGGCTTATAGTTGGTGCATAAGCTTGGACGATTTGAAGCCTAAACTTTTTATTCAGCTGAATGACCCATTGGGCTAATCGGTCGGATGTACTTTCAAATTTTACCACACTGTCCTTCAGCTTTCGATTGATGAGGAATCCTATTCCGCCACATCGGCCATTTTCCGTACCTCGAGTGTAGAGTACGTGTCCAGTTGGTTCCAGTTTGATTAACTCTTCACCCTTCCTTCGTGTTTCACAGAGCCCAATAATATCCCAATGTATGTTGTCAAGTTCGATTAACAGTTCTTGCAATCGGGCCTCTGTTTTCATAGTCCGTATATTTAACGTTGCAATGTCAAAAGTCCAATGGCAGCCTGATCTAACCCGGTGATTCTTAGCACCCTCTGCCTTGGGGCAGGTCTTCCCGCTGCCATAGGTAGTTGCTCCTTGGCCTCCGGGGAATGAGGGCGGTGTTTGAGGTTGTACTGTCATATTTCAACATACTGAAATACCATGTTGAAGGTATGGACCGTAATCTGCCACGCTGGTCCAATGCGGGTTGGCAGATTTTGGATCATGTTAGTCTGAGACCTCCGCTTTGACCTGTCCGCCAGGGGTGACCCTCCCAGGAGCATAGACTCCAGACGGCATAGCTCAAAGCTTCATTGCCCTACTCAAACCCCTTTACCACGTCAAGGTCTGATCCACAAAGGGGGATATATATATATATATATATATATATATATATATATATATATATATATATATATATATATATATATATATATATATATATATATATATATATATATATATATATATATATATATATATATATATATATATATATATATATATATATATATATATATATACTATCAACTCTCGGTGATAAAGCAAAAATTTGGCTTGTCAAATTCTACCCCAAGACATGCCATCTCAGTAGCCATAGAGCCGTGGTCTGTGGCACATCGCGTGTTTATTTATAACACTTTTATTGAAACTGGTCGTTATGTTGTGCTCACACAGCGACGATTTCGAAATCATTTTAATGTTGGTTGACATGGTCGCCTTGCAAAACGCGATACCACTATAAAGTTGGCGCGAACAAATTTCAAACAACAGGATCGTTGAGACCTGGGATTGCACGGGGAGAAGATCGAACAGTATGAACCCCGGAAAACATTGAAAGGGTGCGACAAGAGGTGTCATTTTTTTTACCCATTCAGGGGTTGAAATTGACAATGAGTTTCGAACCAAGACATAGCTAAGTGGACTGAAGGAATGAACGAAACCTCACGATTCTCGTTGTTCCCCAGATAACTGCCTGATGAGTTACCGCAATGATATTTTCTGACAGTTGAAGTAGTCTAATATGTTGGGAAATTTGCTCGTGGACTAATCCATTTACAGTAATGGCGAATAGTAAAATTTGCGTTTCTTTTAATTTGTACATTTCTTTTAGTTCAAATGCTAGCTGTGTGTAAAAAAGTGTTGTAAAATCAATGATAAGAGCCGTTTTATCTTGTTTGTTAAATAGCGTCATATCTGGTCGGTTGTGCGGTATTTTACGATCGGTTATGAGGATTGTGTCCCAGTATAACTTAAAACCGGCGTTTTCCCAGATTGGTTGTGAATTATAGTTATAATGTTGCACCTGATTATTGAGAAATCCAGTTCGCAATGCTAAATTCTGATGGAAAATTTTGCCCATTTCATCATGCCGTTTAAGATATTGTCGTGGTGCCATACTAGGACATCCCGCAGTGATACGTTGGATGCTCTTCACTGTGGACTTGCATTTTCGACATAGGTTATATATACCTTGTTCTTTTAGGAAATGTTTCCGATAGTTTAGAGACAGTACAACCTGATCCTGTGTATTAAACTTGAAGAGATTTACAACTAAACACCAAATCCATTTTTTTGAACTGTTCGATGCACGTGCAACATGGTTAGATTAAATCATTTCCTGATAATGCTAGC
Organism: Cosmopolites sordidus; assembly: GCA_031761425.1. NCBI lineage: Eukaryota > Metazoa > Arthropoda > Insecta > Coleoptera > Curculionidae > Cosmopolites > Cosmopolites sordidus. The sequence goes on from JARFXV010000053.1 coordinate 146,559, forward strand.
ATGATTAGCGAAACGTGCGTCGAGCAGTTCAAAAAAGTGATTTGGTGTTTAATGGTAAATCTCTTCAAGTTTAGTGTTTCACACCAAAGGTTCCAATAGAAGAATTGATCTGATCATGTATAGCCAAAATATTACCCTCCGTTTCAGGGAACAAAACGCCTCTTTTCGTCAAATTAGTTAGTTGTATCTACTGTGTAGTGTTTTGCCTGCCCATTCAGTTTCTAATTCTGTTAATATTTAGGTGGTGTTTCTTCGTCATTGGCCAGATCCAGAGGTGAGAAGTTACTATCTATACGTTTTAATGCGTGATGAATCGGTAAATTTGGTATTGAAATAGCTTCTTAATTTTTGGACATACATATTATGAGCTATTTCTACATTCAATAGACCCCCTCCACCCCTTTTTCTCTATATATACAGTCTGCTAATTTCTGCTTTCGGGTGGTGGTGTCGATATTTTGTTAGCATCGTTCGAATTTTAATATCTACTCCTCTTAAATCTGTTTTTATCCATTTAGTGATCCCGAATGAATAGGTCACGCTTGGCATGGCCCATGAATTCAGAGCGGTGAAGAGGTTTCTAGATTCTAGTTTGGTGGACAAGATTAACCTTATACTCCTGTATAATTCATCCAGCATTATCTTCTTACTCGATTTTTGTTCAGTATCTATTGGTTAACGGAAGCCTAGATATTTATAGCCTTCTGGTAATGCTGTATTTATTGTGCCATCCATTAATAATGTGTTTTGTTGTTCTGTAATGATGCCTCTTTTTATATGCAATACTGCACATTTCTCTAGACCCATTTCCATCTGTATATAAGAACTGAATGACGACTATTTCCAGTTGATTTTGGAGCTGATCGGAGTTTGAGGCATATATTTTCAAATCATCCATATAAAACGAATGGCTTAATTGCACGTTATTTTTTATATCAATTTTGTAGCCAGTTCTGGTTTTATTGAGCAGATAGCTAAGTGGATTTAAAGCCAAACAAAACCATAAAGGGCTGAGAAAATCACCCTGAAATATTCCTCGCCTTATTTTTATTTCACCAGTAGAATAAGCGCCACCCGAACCAACCCGAAATATTGTACCCCATTCTTCCATAAGATATTCGAGACAATTTCTAACCGTCCCGTTTATTTGGTATATTTGTTGCACTTTTCGAAGCCATGAGGGGAACCGTGTTGAATGCTTTCTTGTAATCAACCCATGCCATTGAGATATTTAGTTTTCTTTTTCTCGCCTGTTCACAAATTATACTATCAATGACTTACAATTCCTTAGCTCCTCTAGCTGCTTTTTTGCAACCTTTTTGTTCATTGGCTAGTTTTGGTTAGTATTGATATGTGTAGTCAAATATTGTGCGAGAATCGCAGTAATGAGTTGGTATATTGTTGGTAGGCAGGTTATAAGCCCATATTCATTCGGTTGGGATGCTGATTCATTTTTAGGTATCATATTATCATTATTATCATATCATTTTCCACCTGGTTTCACTCTCTCAGCTCAAAAAGCTGGGAAGCATAAACCTTTTCCTCCCTCGCGACGTTGGAGTTCGGCTAAGAGCCTGGGGATAAATTTCATTATAACCCAGTATTCCGTTGGCATTAAGACAAAAATTTTCGAACTATATGGCAGGTTTGCAACAATATAGCTCGTTGTCCCACTTTTATGATATTTCTATTTAGCCCGTAATTTGTTAAACTTTTGGAGAACCTGTGGTTCACAAATCCCTCTACGGAAATTACAAAAGGTTTGATGTCGACTTTTTCAAGTTACCAGTTGTTCAATTCATAAGAAAGATTCTCATACTTACAAACTTTTTCCACCTCCGTTTTATGTATATTGTGAGACAGTGGTAGCTCTCCTAGGAGCAGTCTGCCAGACAGCGGGCGAGTCCGAAGGTAGAGTGGAGTCTTGTTCCTCGACCTCTCTTTGGTGTTTCCCGTTACCAATCTTGTGGTTCCATAGAGTTGGGAGCCACCACTTGCTCCAGACTCGCCAACCCCAAACAAGTCCTTCCGACGGTTCCGAAGGGTTCTTGTCAGCAAAACCCTACTGCCTTTTAAAAATTACTTTTATTTGTTTCTATCTCCATAAGTTTTAGTTTTGGGTCAAGGGAAAAAAGAGGTCACCCAAGGCAGAGCTCCGAATTACCATGGGAAAGCTATTTACTGCCGGAGGGCGCTAGGTATCCGGAGACATCGTTAGAGACACTTTAACCCTATGCCATTCAGCTCATCGGCCCGATGGATTTCCACCTTGAGTTTAGGAGATTTTTTTTTTAGAGATTTACTCCTCTCAGCTCGGAAAGATGGTGGCGCTACTCACCAAACCGACTCTCCGTTCCTGCCTTATTATTATTATTATTATTATTATTCTGCTCATCCTTACTGTAGAATCTCAGCTCATGCTGGCCGATATTCCAATGCCAAGATGAAAAAGCAATTCAGCTCCTCTCACCCTAGCATAATATCTTACGAACAATGTGACACGTCTGCAAGAGCACGGCACGCTGTCCCACTATGGCAATCGATCTCGAGATACCGAGGCTCTCGAGGTTCTTTGAAAATCTCTTACTTATCAGGCCTTCGGCGGATATAACGAAGGGCACTACATCTACCTTACTCAGTTTCCACTGGTTCTTCAAGTCGTATGCCAGATTTTCATACTTTGTGGATTTTTCTATCTCAGTTTTTCTAATGTTGTGAGATAGGGGCACTGCGATGTCAATTATAAAAGCCCTCTTGTCCTTTTTGTTGATTAGAACAATATCCGGCCTGTTATAATCAACCGTTCGATCAGTAGTGATTGGTCTGTCCCAGTAAAGAATGGTATCGGATGATTCAAGTACAGGAGAAGGCGAGGACTTATAATATGGAGGAGGTGCGCTTTCTAATAGCGAGTATTTTTTTGCAATTTGTTGATGTATAACTTTTGCCAGCTGATTATGCCGTCCTAAATAAGCAGTAGGAGCAAGGGCCGGGCAACCGCCAATAAGGTGCTCAATTGTTTCCCCCAAAGTACCGCATTTCCTGCACTTATCGACTACGTCCAAATGCAGTATGTGCTTTTCATAGTTTTTTGTTCTTGTTACCCTATCTTGAATAGATATCGCGAAACCTTCTGTTTCTAGGTACAAGAGTCCATCGGTCAGCCACTTCAGAGACAATTGTTCGTCAATGGTGTCATCTTCGAGTGACTTAGGAAACCTTCCGTGCAATGTTTGTCCTTTCCATTCTCGAACGCAGTCCGTGAGTGCTGTTCTGCTATCAATACGATTTTGTTAATTTAGGTTCAGTGGGGTGAATTATTATTATTATATTATTATTATTGTGGTTTGCCTTTAATGTGTGACATATTGACATAAATTTCGGAAACAAGGCACGACAGAAAAGCATACGATTTTCATTATGAAATTTCCTACGTATCTCTCTAGTGTAAGTAAACCGATTACATTCACTGTATTTACAGCGTATTTGTAAAATACAACCGATTACAATTCACTGTATGTATTCACTGTATTACAGTTCACTGTAAAATAATCGATTACCTTATCTTATTAACCGTTATATTTAGTTTTGGAAAGATATGCTCGAAAAATCATGGGCATAAAATGGCCTGTGTACAGCATCAAACAAATATTCGAAAATATCTTCATAATACTGAATAAGATAAGGTCCATTATGCTTCCAACATTGCCGACATGGACCAGCGTTTCTTTTTTACCCAACTTAAGTTAATTTATTTTGTTCGAACAATCTGCTATGAGGATCGATACAGATTCCTTCAAGATGAAATTATAAATATGCAAGTAGGTGGAGCAAATGACAGCTGATAGAATCTTGTTACTAAATTTAAGAATTTACCTAGAGGTAGCAACTCCTGCGATAAAGTTAATAGACCACCAATATCAGATATTTAAAATGTAAACAGTTTGAACATTACAAAATTTTCCTAGCGTTACAGAAGAAAGGAATATGAAAAGGAATAATATGACCAAAATACAAATGCGCTTAATACAGCCTTTCTGAATAGTTCATTTCAAAAAGACGATTGGTGTTTTTTTTCAGTGGAAAATATGCATTAACTTGTGGAGGGCTGAATTTAATAATGTACAAATAAATTAGAACTTCAAGAAATAATGATAATAAATAGAACCTATATTCTGGTATTATCTTCAGGTGAAGATAATATACAAAATCTTGTTGAAAAAGAAAAGAATGAAGTCACCTTATAAAGAATAGCAATAAAGTTATTTTCAAGCAAATAGTTGCAAAATTTACAACAAATAGAAGATCTTAGTTGCAACCCAACAGTTAATTAATGTTTATCGGTTAAATAAAATTTCAATAACCAACGGTTGTATTTATTGATAAGACAGTGAAATGTAAGATGTGATTTAAAATTAACGTTTAACCCGCGAAAACATATCTCAAGTTTGTTCAGAATACTGGTAGGGTTTCTGTTTCATTTCATTCATTATCAATAATTCTTAGAATTTCCAACATAAATCCCTTATTTGAATTATATGAGATTTTGGCCAATGATAGTTTTTGGATGTTGATAATTTCTTAACAGGATTGGTAAAATATACACCATATCGGTCAACATATTTTAATAGTTAGATAACCGAAATATTATGTGTCTCTTCTGGGTTGCATAAGTGCCAATATGTTTACAGGTTTTTATTTAATTAGAATAACTACATTGAGTTACATTTATTTATAATAATTACTCCGAGATATATATATATATATATATATATATATATATATATATATAGAGATATATATATATATATATATATAGAGATATATATATATATATATAGATATATATATATATATATATATATATATATATATATATATATATATATATATATATATATATATATATATATATATATATATATATATTTACAACAGTTCACAGCCCATTTATATACATTTTATTGTGATGTAGAAGCGAAAAAACAATGTGAGGTTATAATGTTTTTCCAGCCAAGCAAGCAAGGTTTTAAAAACTGCCTTAAAGTGTAATTGTGAAAATTATCTAAATGTGTCTCCTATTACCTATACACCAATAAAGAAGGGAATATTTGTGGAAGATGCTTCCCCAAAATGGAATTAACAAAGCCTGTCAGACAAAATCTTTACAAATCTATTATGTGACCTATGAGTTTTCCATGTATATACAAAAATTACGGCTGGGTTGAAGTGAAATATGAGGACGTTACTCCACACGAGAAATCTTACAGGTATGATAGTTTTAATAGTCACAGAAACAACAATATAATGCATTAGTTGCAAATAATTAATTTGCAAAATTTTAAATAATTTACTATTTTGTAAGCTCATGCTGATGGAATAAGGATATATATTTAGTGTTTGCTTTTTTTCGAAAATCATCAAGATATGTCTGTCATGTTTCTTTAAATGTATATATGAATTTATTTAACATCGGCTAAAAATAGTTATTTTATCTGGAGTACAGATGTTTTTATATATCAGCCAACGATTTGTAATAGGGGAGGGCTGATCAAAGAGTTTCTAGAGTAACAATGAAAAAAGGTTTCAATTTGCAATACCTTTATTTTTCAACATAGCCCCCATATCTTCAATAATTTTGTTCCTTCTCTGAAGGGACTATAAATACTGCTCAAATGTGTCAAATTTGCAGAGGATGTTCAAACAATTCGCATTTCAGTTCATTCTATTTGAGCATCAGGAAAACATAAATGATTATTTTTTAATGTTCTCCACAGGCCCACTTGCAACTTTTCAGTTTATATCCATTATCATGATTGATAATGGATGGATTCATTGGCTCATCTACATTTACAAAATAACATAGAATCGATTTTATTCTGATGAAAACCATCCAAGCATTGCTAATAAATTTTGCATTCAAACACCTTTTTGATCTAATGAAAGCAAATGCCCGACCCAATTTATACCAATTTGTTTCATATATAAACTCAGAGGGGTACCACTAAAAACACAATAACTTGATTTTAAATTCTCGACAGGTGTTTCGCTAACCATGTTAGTATTTCTTGAACTAAATTTACATCTTGGTCGGTTGATTTAGTATTCCTCTCTATCCCCTTTCAGTTGTTATAGTGGTGAATTAGTCACATCAATAGAAACTGTTTGCAAATGAATCATATTTGAGGTGCTTGTTCATTTAATTTTCTTTGTTCATAAGTTACATAGAAAGCTAAACTTTGTATTAGCAAATACCAAGCATACGGAGTATGTGAATAAAGTAGTGAGACTGGTGGTGTAATGTTTGATCTGGCAACCATATTACGTAAGAAAATAATTGTTACTGACCACCAAGTGACTCTGGGGAGTTCAAACTCTTACTCAAGACGCATTAGATCTTGGCCACCCCATAGGGGAAGCCAACAGTATTGCCATGTCGAACTCAGTGCCATCACTCTCATTACTTAATTTCATACCGCGTAAGTAAGGATAAGTAACCTCATCGGATTATAAACCAGCTGTCAAAAAAATTCTTGAAACAAACACCATTTAAAACCGTTGTAAGTAGAATTGGCTCTTGAAAGATGTTTTGTTCATTTTGCAGATATAAACCGTTAAATTATTCTCTATCCCACTTATTTGATATTAAGGCGTCCTGTACATGGATGGGAAACTACTGCTTTATCAGATCACTTGAAAACCCACAAGGAATTATTTATATATTTACCTATGATTAAATATTCAGGCGCTTTAAAGAATCTACTGTTTTTTACAACTACAGGTAAGAGTATTTTCAAATAGAATCTGTAAAGATCAATGCGGTTTTTAATGAAACGATGTAACACTCATATATTGCAATGTCTCTTTTATTTTTATCCAAAATACTTAAATATGCATTAAACCCAATTTTCAACTTTCATTATGCTTATTACATTTACTTATTACAAGGTTCTCTTTTCATTAGGCTCCTATAATTTCATTGCAAAAAAATCTTTTTGAGGGTCTTTACCTTACTCTTTAAATAATGTTTAAGAGCTTAATATATTGCATAGTCTGATCTATAAGATATACCAGCCATAACTTGTTGAAGGTTTTTAACTTGCCTTCCAAAGATTTTTTAAGCGGTCAATATTGTTCATATTGTAATCTATAAAATCCACAATGTGATCTAAAAAGAATTTCATGTTTATCTCAAATATTTTCATAAATTCTGCAGGAATACATCGTTTAGTGCTGCGGTATCGCATAGCAACGTATCAATCTCGAAAATATTCTTCTAGTAATGTAACTTGACTTAGTCATCTAACATGCAAACAAAACAATTTACCTCCACTACACTGTAAAATTAACTTTTATATTTTTAAGTGATTAGGGAACAGTTAAGCATCTACATCGCCCAACATAAACTCTAACATACTAAACTTTACACGTTTCTGATGTCAGTAAATTTATTACTAATAAATCCATTACCGGAATTTCCAGTAACGGCTCTTTTGCTTTGTTAACAATACTCTTTGGAGTATTCATTTCTTCTGTTCGTCTTTCAATCATCACTAAACTTTTTTACACTATAATGAGAAATGATTTTCTTTACACTTATTTTTGATGGGTTGCTCCATCGCAATTGTCCAACGAGGATACGAAACTATTGTAACTCTGTAACACTGCAAAGCATGGACCGAAATAGATTATCTGTCTAGCCAAATGTGTTATACCCCGAAAACGTTTGACACTTCTACATCCATAATGACCACCTAAACAAAATCTATAGTTATCGCTAAAGCATCTGGAGCTATATTCCAGATTACATTTAATTCCAGCTCGGCATCGTTCTACGCGACGCGTCTTATAGTGCGCTGTAAGGGGAAGCATCCAGTTAGGACAGTGCTTATCGTCTTTAGTGGGCCCTTAATCGGTATAACTACAGCGCTCAAAGTCGATTAATAATCATTCTTTCTCCCTGTAGCAACAACAAACGCATCACGCACTTGCTGAATGTTTTCATATCGATTTTTAATTCTGATCTTCATCAGAACGTCTTTTTGTCCCGTCCTTAAATACTTCTAGGATCACCAAAACCTCGTACTCGTACATAACTCTGACGTCCAATCATCTTATCTATGTTTTCATAAGTTAGAAGTAACAATCACCTCGCTGTTTTAGGAAAACCTGCTTGTTCATGCTTCTTTGATCAAACCTGCTTCTTTCATACTCACAATATTTGTTCCGTTTCAGATCGGATAACAGTCTGAAATGATATGGTGCACAAACTCAGCATTTTAGCATTTTTAACAGAATCATAAAAATACTGCTTAACTTAGCATAAAAATAACTCATAGCATAATAAAAATAAAAAATGTAGACCACATTTACCACATTGTCTTCAAGATATGCTCTACAATGAGTATATTGTCAGTTTGACTCAAAGGGTGTTGCACATTTTTGTCCTCCAGTATATCATTTTTAACATCTTCTTTTAGCACCTTACAGTATGGAAGCTCTTGCCAGTTCTGGCGAATAGCACTATTCCCTAAGACAATCTTCCCCTTAACTTTGAATTGAAGGCATTAATGTAAATCCGCATAAGTTTTTCATCAGAATGACAATGCCAGCAATTAATTAGCCAAAGTATATACCAAACTCAAAGTATATTTTCCAAGCTTAGTGCTTTACTAACCCCTTGACTAATACAAGTCTCAGAGAGATCATCAGCGACATACACTTGTTTTACTTCAAGAGAGGCCTATGTTATCATTATTATGAAAAGTATTTTTCTTTCATTGCTTTCAATAAGTAATATGCAGTAGGGTTAAAATTTGCAATACTATAAATAAGTACAATTACCATAAATCCGCAAGAATATAGTTAATATTTGTTTATTAATTACATTTCACTCTTTAGGAAATCGTACATTTGTTGTTGTTAAACACAGAGTAGCGAAAAAATATGTATTTTCATTAATGGTAATTGGGGATAATCTGGACAGTCGGTGCTTCAAATATGAATTAGAGTTATGGAATGAAGACATTGGTAAAATTTCGACATTTCATTAAAATCCTAAGCAAAATAATAGTTAAATATGGTAAAAATAAAAAATACATTTTCCAAATAACCAAAAATAAGGATAGTACAAGAGAAAATAGTGAAAAAGGAAAATAGGGAAAAAGGAGAGATTTGGAGGGTCCAATTTGTAATGAGTATATGTTTCCTCCAATATACATTTATGTAACAGGTAAATAAGAAAATGAAATTGGAACAGAAGTACACCATGAGACTAACCAATTTATTTCAGGCCATAGTCACATCTGTAAAACAAAAATAGCCACTTGTCCAATTTCCAGGGGTGGTATGGAGGGAAGTTTATTTTAGAAAAACTAGTTAAAAAAACCAAGTTGCCATGTAAAAATAAAGAATCAGGTTGTACATTTGTGGAATACTTTGATGGTATTAAGGAGCACGAAATTTTCTACACTTTATCTGAATGCAATTGTTTATTAGAGTAAGTAAATGAATATTTAGATTCCTACTGACACGATAATTCGGAATTTAGAGTAGTTGCTGTAGATATCTTGCAAAATATTACCACCACCACCTCTTACCATCAAAAGGTGATTGGTGGAGGATATCTATTAATCCCTGTTGGGTTTACTTAAAGGCTCTGGGCGAAGTATAGTACATCTAACAGTATATTGTAATATTATTTTTTCATTATTAACTATTTGACAGTCTTAGTTAACATTACCAAATATAAAATATCGTTCCCCTGATTTGTTTCAGATATTTTCTGCAAGCCGTAACAGAATCTACGGTAACATATCAATCAACATACAGTTACTCGTGTGTTACAAGTTTACAATTGACCGCTTATAGAACTGCTGTTAAATTAACAAGTAACAAACTCAGGAAATTTCCCGTACAATGCTACACAATCGCAGAAGACATAATGAACAATGTTTAATTATGCCATATATTAAAATATATGGCAATAATTCAGCAGTGATTCATGAACTTAAACAGCTAAACAACTGCCAACAACCAAATCCCTATAGCTGAAATAGAAGCGCAACATGTGAAAAAATGATAGACATTTTTTGGAAAACATTAGATGATGTACTATTCAATACATAAGTCCTTTGCATCTTTTAACTATTAGTTAATAGATATGCTGGGTTTACCTCAGTCCGTTGCTTTTGTATGAAATAAAAACAAATGCAATGGTTCCTGCTGAAATGTTACTATTATATAGAGTGTAAGGGAAAGTACTTACAATTTTTTTTTAAGTTATACAAGGTGACACAAAAAAACGGGAACTTTTTAACAATCCAATACAACCAAGAGTGGTGGAAGAAAAACATTTTATTCATAGTAATTGAAACCTTAAAATTTGCCATTAATTACGTGCTTTAGATGCCGTCCTCCTGTACGAATACATTCTTGAAATCTACTGTTGTCATTCCTCATTGATCTCTGCAACATCTCAGTTGGGATACTGTGAATTTCATCCGGAATTATCTGTTTTAACTCGTCCAGAGTTCTTGGTCGAGTCGTCTACACTTTACTCTTGAGATAGCTCCACAAGAAAAAATCACAAACGGACAAGTCTGGCTAAATTGGGGCGGGGTTACCGAACAATTCTCGCACAGCTTCCAATGATTGCCGTACAATGTGTGATGTTGCTCCATCCTGTTAAAACCAGGTTTCATTTGTTAAAGGAATTCTAATCGCAGCTGGTAATCGTTTTTCTTCAGTTATTGCACTATCTGCAGCTTGTATGGATGAAATTTCAAATCTAAATGAAAGATTCTGCGAACACTCTTCCGGGGAAATTTCAACCGCAGCTGCTTGTTTACAAATAAATGAATGTAGGCTCCGTAAGACAGCCTCAGGTACAACATCAATGTTCTGTGGAATATGAGCACTTCTTGGTTGTTCTGTTGGTTTCTTCTTTTAGGCAGATCCAGTCTCTTCAAAATTATTAATCCAATTTTTTAATGCGTGTTTTTATGGGACGGAACCATGACGTCCTAAGTTGTAAAAACGTCGGCACTCCCTCTGCGCAACTGCCAAACTATCACTGTTTTTATAAAACATTTTTATGGCTAACGCACGCTATTACTCGTTCCACTGATCCAAGGTCTGATCCAAAAATTCCCGTTATTCTTTGTCACCCTGTACTTCTTATGACGCGTTTGAGAAAACAATTCAGAATGTATTTTTAGCGGGGGCGAAGTTGTGCACGCCTATGTAACACAATTTATTTTTTTTTAATTATGATACCTTCGCCATTTGTCAAGACTTATAATATATAACTTCGAGAAATATAACTTCTTACGTGCGTACATAAGTACACATACGCCTTTCTTTTGTTATAACATGTATCCAAAACGCAACCATTTCCGCGAAAAACATGTCCGAAAACAGATTTTATTTTCTTAACAATGGCAACGACTATTTTCACCGAGTTTATTTTGTATCATCAAGATTTGGTTTCTATTACAAAGTCACTGTTATAATCCAGCTGGTTGAAAATAAAATGCAATATTTTTATAGCCACTTATTCCATACGTTTCTGCATAAGTTTGTTTTGTTACAAAAACAAGGAAAACTTAATTAAAAAAGAAAAGGGAAACATTGTCGTTTAATATCAAAGTTCAAATTAATAACACTAATCATAACACGTTTTAAACGATTCATATCACATTAAGAAATACTTAATTGTTTTATTAAATTAACTGTTCATGTCCACCGTCCTGGTAAAGGAAGCTTCGTCAATTGATAAAATATTGAACAAAAAAATGGATTCCTTTGGCATTGGCCAATGAACTATTCACAATATTTTTGCCTGTGTGAAAAATCAGCGTGTAACAGTGCTTGTACCCTTTGTACATCATAAAGATAAAATAATTGCCGTGTTAATATTCTATGTACAACCCAATCTGAAATTTTTTCAACTTTTTGCACAACACTTTGAGTAGCTCTGATAGAATCCACTTCAATAAGATGTAAAATTTGTTTTTCGACTTCAGGACCGATTTCTCGCTGATGTCCACATTCTTGAAATTCTGGAAGCTCACTACCTATTTTCAAAATCTGAGAAACTTTGACAAAGAATTGCTGATCTTGAAGCGGTCTTTCTGGGTATTGTTGCCCATACATACGCCTAGACCCTTTGGAATTTTGGAGAGCTTCGCGTAAACACCAGGCATATCATGATATTCTCGTACAGGATATATTTTTTTGTTTTACATCGAAGTTAAATGCACGCACTGACATTCACTGAAATAATTTTTGCGACTATCTTGGTCGTTATTCGTTAAGTAATGACCAGTTAATATTTGCCAAATATACTTTTACACATATTTGCTTAAAAAGTTAATTCTTATCATAGTCTTTCAATTGGTGATTTTAATTTTTAGGTTTTTGATCCTCCTAAGGAACTTTTTTGTTTGAAAGACTGAAGAATCGTTGGTTAAATTTATGAAAGTACCTTTCTTTATACGCTGTATTCATATAGAGTATCTGTATTTATTTTTTTTTTCAATTTTTTTCAATTTTTTAATGGTTTTCCATTAAGGGAGCTCAAACTTTAAATGTAAATAAAAGTTGTGTTTGGTATATCATTATTTTTTTTTATTTCAAAGAGTATTCGATTACATTATATATGGCCAAATGGTCGCCGTGTCTTCGATGGGCTCCGATACGCGCCATCCGAGAGGTCCAGTTTTCGATGACTCGACCGCATAACTCGGGCTCGATATCATTGATGGCATTGGTTCTGTTGACTTTTAAGGCATGAATCATTTGAATAAGCATTCGCATAGACCCGTGATTTAACGTAGCCCCACAAGAAAAAGTCTAATGGCGTTAAATCACACGATCTCTGTGGCCAGTTGACATCGGCGAAACGCGAGATAACCTTGTCGTGCAAAAGATCCATTGTTGCATGTGCTGTGTGACACGTAGCGCCGTCTTGTTGGAACCACATGTTGTTGAGTACACGCGTACCTCTTGACGGTGACAGTCATAGCGGCGCCAGTTTCATTTTTGAAGAAGTACAAGGTCAATGACCCCGCCGGACCAAAATCCACAACAGTGACTTTTTCTGCATGCATTTGCACCTGATGGGTGGCTACAAATGCTATAATTTTGCTTGTTGACATAACTATTCATCCAAAAAATCAAGGTCCACTTACAACTGTTCCAAAACCCAGTCAGCAAATGCCCGACGCTGCCTATGGTCGTTTACCTTCAGTTCCTGAGTCAATTGAATTTTGTACGGGTGCGCGCCATAGTCCCTACGCAAAATTCGATAAGTTAAGGTCTACGAAAGGCCAAGTTCTTGGGCGCGATGAGGAATTAACTTCCTCGGTTTATCCTGCACACTCGTTCTCTGCAGCATTGTTTTCTGCAGATTTCACGTTTCGACGCTGTACGGGTGTTATTTGTTTACTGAACAAGTTGATTCAAATTTGTCCACCAAACAAAGAATAGTCGACTCAATAGGACATGATCCATAAAAATCACGAAGCGCACGGAACGTAGTTCAAACTGAGCACTTATTTTGTTAGTAAAATTTAATGATGTAGACGCATTGCCCAACACTGTAACTTTCCATGATGATTTTCCCAACCTTAATTACTATAACCTCCAAATTTGACATTTAATTTCACCAACATGGCCGCTATACACTTTCAACGTTCGAGCGGCTCTATTGGAAAACCCTTTATAACTAACTATATATATTTTTTCATATGTCCTGGATAAATATTACCCTTAAAAGGATTTTGATAATTCACGCATTTGGAAGATGTTAAAACTCTATTTTTAAATCATATCGTGATGATGATAACTTGATTAATAAAACGCGCATCAAATAATTTCAATGTGATCTGATTCATTATACATTTTTTAAATATTTCTTCTTAAGTGTGTCCGTTTCACCCTTAAACTTTATACCCATATTGTTGCATATGGTTAATTTATGAATTACTTATTTTTTTTTTTGCAGTTGCGGCTGGAGATGCATTACTGGCGACTTCTACAATCATGTGTTGAACAATCATAATGAAAATATTTGGAACGCTGACTCTTACCACCAGCTGGATTATAACAGTGACTTTGATATATTTTATAACATTGAACATGTGGGTGTACAAAATAAACTTAAGAAGTCTGATTATAAATATATACAATTAAAATTTCTGAGTCAAGTGATAATTCCTTGACATTTGCGAATAACTGCCCGAAAAGGAATGAAGATGATAATAGGGTGAATAAAATTATAATAACTGAGGACTTACTTAATGTATACTCAGATGAGGACAGTTATTATTATGTAAAGATTAGTATTGCTAAAATGTGATACTGTGATTAAGGCAGAGCATTTATAATAAAATAAACAGTGTCTACAATATAACAAATGCAACATATAGCAAAAATAGAAATAAATATTGTTCTTAAAATTGTTTCATAAAAGATTTTAACTTCTTCATATTGTCCATTTCCTTTAGTATTAGAAACTATTTAGTGTTAAACTTGGTTTCAGTCCTCCCAAACTGGACAAATGTAAGAACATGTGCTGTTGATTACGGTTTATCTTTAATGTGCGATATATTAAACTTGAAGAGATTTACTACTAAACACCAAAACTCTTTTTTAAACTGCTCGCCGCATGTTTCGCTAATCATGTTAGCATCATCAGGAGATGATTTAATCTGTTGATTAAAGATTAGCTGATAGCTAAACGCTCATAGGAAGGTTAAAAAAGTGATTTGTCGTTTAGTGGTAAATCTCTTTGAGTTTAGTGTTTTACACTGAAGGTTCCAATAGAAGAACTGTTGAGGAACGGTGTTAGATTACAAAGTAAGAATGAAGACGAAAGAATAGACTAGTAGGGTAGTAATAGTGGATAAGTATAGTCGTTTTTTTCAATATTTAAAAACATTGTAAACATACATATTGTAGTTAAATACATCAAGATTTAGTATGCTTATTGTTAAATTTTGAAAAGAAAAATAGGTGAACCTTCTAAGAATGGAAGAGCAAAGTGTAGATAAGTTCCATATTAGATATTTGATGCTTTATGAGTTTCGAAAGCATATCAATGCCATTAATGCTGTTTTCCTGGTTCCTTGGACAGCAGAACAAGTCAACATTGGTTTAAAAAAAATTAGAACCGTGATTTCAACCTTCTCGGTGACATACAGTCTGGGGAACCAGTCGAGTTTCATAAAAATCTGTTGTTGGCTGAAATTGAAGCTACTCCCAAACAAACCATCCAGGAATTAGCTACAAAGCTTAAAACTTCATGGTCAAAAATACAACGGTGTTTAAAACAACTGAATAGAGTATAAAAAGAAGGGTTCATAAGTACCTTATCAACTTTCACTTAAAAACAATTCAATGTATAACCATCTACAGCTTGGGTTAGGCAGAGATTATTTGGATCTCTGTGTCTGAAGAGTGGATCTTAAACAGCAATCCACATACGAAAAAATAATAGTTGCCACTAGAACAACCATATTTGCCCACTCTTAAACTAAGTGTTCACCCTAAAAATGGATTACTGTCAGTGCGTTGGGACTAAATTTTTTAGAAATATGATAAGTATGATGTTCTAAATTCTAATGAAACAAACACATACAGCTTGCCTAAAGACCCTCCAACAGAGGTTCCATTTCTGCCTCAGCGTTAATGCAGCTAAAACAATTATAGTTTATAATCTGTGATGTGTCCGTAAGGAATAACATTTAGTCAATAAATTTAACATAAACCCACTTTATTTCTTCATTAAAATACCTGTATATTCATTTAGTAGCTATTTTATATTTACAAAATCTAACAAATCAACAACTAAATATATAAATAAATGATAACAATATCGTAGATTATATAAAAATAGCAATAATAAATAATCCAGTGAACCCTAATGAAAAGATACTTATGTATACTCTATAAAATAAAATAATCGTATCATTAATAAATTTATTTTTACTCGAAATAAAAACAGTCACATTCTTTTTGGCCAATACTGCACATGGTCAGATCATTTTTTTGCACTATGTCTACGTGCATTCGTTTTTAAAATTACCGTCTAAAGAACTGTCTTCATTTCACTGCAGTAAACTAAATAAATGCTCTAGTTATATTTCCATAAGTATTTTACTTATTTGATAGTCATGTAAATGTATTCGTTTATTAATAATTAAATAAAAAAACAAGTTTTATTTAAAAACGTCGATTTTCGGCAAATTGAATATACTTGTTTATAACAAAACTGGAAAAAATTGTTGCCAATAGATCAACCAATGTCCTAATCTGTTTTTAAAATGGAACAAAACATAGCTTTTTCATAAATAATCAATATTTTTGGCTGCGGCTGTATGTGTATATTAAATATATTTCAAGAGATTAAACTATCCATATAGATAAAACTTTTATATATCAATATAAAAAATATCGTATTAACAATCGGCAATCTCCGCTGATCAAAATTCACATGTCCTATTGGTTCGTTTAGGGCAAAGCCTACATCGTTTCTGTCTTCGGTCTCACTTGCGAGTTGAAAGTCATTTCGGAAGGTGACTTCGTCGTCAGCTCGCAAGATTTTCCGATTTTTTCCTTAGTAAATTGAAAAGAATTGAAATATTTTTCGTGTTCGTTGTGTTGTGCATCGCTTGGACCTCAAACGGGTAAGTAATAAGCTTATGTTTGTAGATATTAACTGTATTACAAGATTTTCGTTTTTTGTTCGATATTTTTTTATTAACAAATATGGCGACGACGAGCTGTCCGGAATCTGATTGTTCGGCAGGCATCACCTGCGCAGGTACAGTCTTCTTTTTTTCCATCGTGGCTACTTGCCTAAGATTTCTATTGTCAATATCCATATAAAAAAGTGTTTATTTTTTGAATAGAACGAAAATATATTTTTTTATAATACGGTTTACAACTTTCTAAAGGAATATTCGATATTTAATTAGATCTTTACCTATATTGAACTATTTAGTAGTGTTTCAGTTTTATTGTATAATTACTTTTTTTAATGTTATTCACTATACATTATATTTTAAAGTTTAAGCAACAAAATTAAAGTAATTGCTTCTTTTGGAAAAATGTCTACGTAATATTGATAAATTAAAATTTTAAAAGCACATAAGTTGTCCTATCAATTTTTTAAAAACTCTATTTTACAGTAAGTAAAAAGTCTTTGTACATCATGTGTCTTACAATTTTTAGATTTTTATATCACAATCTTGTTTTAAATTTTGGATCATATTATTAACACTTTTTTATCAGAACATACATATCTAAAATTTATTTTTAAAACAATTTGACAAAATATAATTTTTAACAATTTTTTGCTTGCAAAAAACGATCTAAATTTTGTATTTGTTTTTAATAAAATGAGGTCAGACCTGAACCTAAGTTTTTCCGCACTTGGATGCAAATTTTCTCTCCAAACAAAAACATGTTAATACCTCATTATTTCTATAAATTAGGCGGTTTTTTCCAAAGTCAGAAGTCATACAGCCTCAGAAATCATTATGTCAATAAGATATTTTTTTTTGTATAATTTCAACGTCTTAAAATTACCATCTAATAAAATGTTTTTCATCTGCAGTAAACTAAACACATTTTCTAGTTATATTTCCGCAATATTTGCTTCTCTTACAGTCATATAAATTGATTTGTTTATTAATAGTAATTTAAATGAAAAAGAAGCAACACTTCATATTTAAAAATGTTCATTATTTGTAAATTAAATAATAAGATAGAATGTCAGAATTAGTAGGAACTTATAGATTGAATAGACTTTCATAGGATGCTTATTATTTTTTGGTTGTACTTGTATATTAAATATATTGCAAGGCATTAGACTATCTGTCTGGATAAAACGTTTATATTTTGATATAAATAAAATGTCAACAACAATGTAAACAATCGGTAATTTGCGCTAGTTAAAATTCATATCTCCGATTGGTTCATTTATGGCAAAGCCCACATTGTTTCTGCCTTCGGTTCTCACTTGCGAATATTAATTATTTTGGTAGGTGTCCACTAGCAAAAGTTTCCGATTCTCGGTAAACGGTTTATTTTCCGTCTTCATTGACTTGTGTGACCCTTGGACCTCTAACGGGCTAAGTGATTGTCTGATTTTTGGGGATATTAATTGTATTATAAAATTTATTTTTTTGTTGGTTATCTTTTACTAACAAATATGACTACAACCAGCTCTGATCTGATTATTGGGTAGGCATAACCTGCGCAAGTACAAATCTTCATTTTTCGTCCATGGCTACTTACCTACTAACGTTTCTTCTATTAATATCCATATAAAAAATGTTTATTTTTTAAATAAAAAGATTTTTTATAACATGGTTTATTTTAACTCTCTGAAGGAATACACCATGATTTTATTAAATTTGTTCTTACATTGAAT
>JARFXV010000053.1:170000-232507 GCA_031761425.1 Cosmopolites sordidus
TCTCAAGCCCAATTCCTTTTTCAAAATATGAAATACCCGTTCAGTTGAAATATCCATGTCCTTGGCAATTCCACTCAAATCAATTCTTCTATTGGAACCTTTGGTGTGAAACACTAAACTTGAAGAGATTTATCACTAAACACCAAATCACTTTTTTTGAAGTGCTCGACGCACGTTTCACTAACCATGTTAGCATCATCAGGAGATGATTTAATCTAATTCTAAAACTAAACTATGTTCTATTTATATGAAAAACCCTACCTAACGAAGCGTGTAAAAATCATGAACCGTGAAGTATAATAAGCCTTTCATTAATAATTGCAAAAGTTGACTGAACGGGATAGGTCCTTTATCTTGGTTCATGATTTTCTTACATGTTTCTATTTGAATGTTTTCATATGCATCCAAAGCCCTATTATTATTAACAATTTTAATTAGTCTTAAATTACTAATATCTATACTATGGTCGTGTTCGATTGCATGTTGGGCAACACAAGATTCTTCATTTCTCCCATATCTAATGTGGGCAATATGTTCTTTATATCTTGTCAATATGGATTTTTTTGTTTGCCCAATATACCTTCGATCACAGTCTTAACAACTAATTTCGTAAATCACTAACTTTTCATGTTGATCTACCTTTTCCTTTGGATTACCCAGAACTTCTCTTAATTTATTATATGATTTGTACACAACCTTAATGTCCACTTTTTTCAAAATTTTGTTTAGCCCTCTTGTTAAATGGGCATCAAATGGTATTACCATGAATTTCTTTACGTTCTGATCCTTTTGAAAAGTCGAAGATTATTTCAATAATTTTCTGAACTTATGTTTTCTAATTAATTTATCAACAATGTTCTTATTATAACCATTCACTTCAGATATCACCCTAATTAATTTTAATTCTTTATTATAATTATCTTTATTTAAAGAAAAATTAATTAATCTATTTACCATAAAATTTAAACAAGCCATCTTATTTTGGAAGCTATGATTGGAATCGTTAGGAATGTATCTCGAAGTGGTGGTGTTTTTTCTGAAAATATCAAAATCTAACCTATTTTTATTGTTTCTCATGACTGAAACATCCAGATATGGTAAACTATCGTTGTTTTCGAGTTCATGCGTGAATATTATATTTTGGGATTTGTCATTTAAGTTCTTAATAAAATCATCCAAATTTTCATTTGTCGAATCGAAAATGGCAAAATTCATAAACCAAGAAAAGTGAGAACCAAGATAAGTGAGTCCAATTGTATCAGCCACTGATTCTCCAACATACAACTTGGCAAAGTGGTTAACAAAGGAATTTGAAAATCTACCACACCAACTACCTTCCTGTTCTGTGATAAACACAAACCATATTCGTAGAAAAAGTCAAAAACACACATCTACAGGAAGGTCAGGTTTTGGTTTCCTTTGACGTTTCATCGTTGTTTCCGAATGTCCCGATTCCACATATCTTGAAATACCTGAGGGAGTTACTCGAGTTAAACGGTTTTAATAACAAGATTGTTTCTGAGTACATCTCCTTAACAGGATTATTTATGAAGCAAAATTGTTTTCAGCTTAATAACAGGTTTTATGAACAACAAGAAGGAACGGCAATGGGCAATCCTCTGTCACTGTTCTTAGCCAACTTATTTACGAGTAAATTTGAAACCGAGGCAAAAGATGAATTCAATTACTTTCCGAAGGTATGGTTAAGATATGTGGATAACGTTTTTGCCATTTTCGATTCGAAAAATGAAAATTTAGATGATTTTATTAAAAACTTAAATAGGAAATCCCAAAATATAATATTCACGCATGAACTCGAAAACAACGATTTTCCATTTCTGGGCGTTTTAGTCAGTAGAAATAATAAAAATATGTTAGATTTTGATTTTTTCAGAAAAAAACCCCACCACTTCGAAATACATTCCTAACGATTCAAATCATAGCTTCCAAAATAAGATGGCTTGTTTAAATTTTATGGCAAATAGATTAATTAATTTTCCTTTAAATAAAGATAATTATAACAAAGAATTAAAATGAATTAGGGAGATATCTGAAGTGAATGGTTATAATAAGAACATTGTAGATAAATTAATTAGAAAACATAAGTTCAGAAAATTATTGAAAGAATCTTTGACTTTTCAAAAAGATCAGAACGCAAAGAAATTCATGGTAATACCATTTGATACCCATTTAACAAGAGGGCTAGACAAAATTTTGAAAATAGTGGACATTAAGATTGTGTACAAACCATATAATAAATGAAGAGAAATTCGGGGTAATCCAAAGGATAAAGTAGAGCAACATGAAAAGTCGTGGATTTACGAAATTAGTTGTCAAGACTGTGATCGAAGGTATATTGGGCAAACAAAAAGATCCATATTGACAAGATATAAAGAACATATTGCCCACATTAGGTATGGGAGAAATGAAAAATCTTGTGTTGCCCAACATGCAATCGGACACGACCACAGTATAGATATTAGTAATTTAAGACTAATTAAAAATGTTAATAATAATAATAGGGCTTTGGATGCATATGAAAGCATTCAAATAGAAAAATGTAAGAAAATCATGAACCAAGATAAAGGACCTATCCCGTTCAGTCAACTTTTTCAATTATTAATGTAAGGCTTAGTATACTTCACGGTTCATGATTTTTATACGCTTCGTTAGGTAGGGTATTTCATATAAATAGAACATAGTTTAATTTTAGAATTAGAATAAATCATCTCCTGATGATGCTAACATGGTTAGCGACACGTGCGTCGAGCAGTTAAAAAAAAGTGATTTGGTGTTTAGTGGTAAATCTCTTTAAAGTTTAGAATTTCACTCAAAGTCAATTGTCTGTCATACATAACCATATGAATAGAATTAATTATGTGTTGAGTAGGTGCACTTATTGGAAGTCCAGAACGAGGATCATCATCCAGGCTTGTACAGCACGTTTAATCTCAACTTCCCACTTACAAACCATTGTTTTTGAAGGAGCAGACTCCCCTGATACATTTATCATTTCATTATGAATTTCCATCGCTTTAATAATTACCACTCATACGTTTACTTTAAGCTGCTGTTTTTGTACGAATGAATTGACAGATCGACTTGAAACTTTACATATGTTCATATGAAAGTTGAAACTTCAAAATGTAGTAGTTTATACAGGGTGTCCCAATAGTGCAATATCGGTTGATATCTTGATAATGGCCGGAGATAGGGAAAAAGTTTAAGTATAAGAGTTCTACTACTGAATAGCCTTCATAATTTAAAATTAATTTTATTTATATAGGGTGTCTCGCAAAACCATGGCGGGGTATAGTTTTGTTTTTTCTTATCGAACATTCTGTATGTTCATCCATTTTTGCATTCTGTTATTGATTTTAAAAATATAGCGTGAAACATGTCATACCTAAACCCCATGGTTTCACCGATATCCGCCATTTTGTAAAAATTATCGGAGTTGAAGACTCTATTTTGCAGTGTCATATATAATTTATTTTTTGATTATAATTGTTGGTAGGAATATTGGTGAAACTATGACTTAACTTTTAATGCAATCAAAATCTGTCTACGTTATACTGGGTGTCCAGGAAAACTGAGATAAATGAAAAAATTCGAAACATCATATCTCAATTTTTTTTTAAATAGAATGTCTAATATTTTTGCATTTTACAATATTCCTAAGACAAGATACTTTTATTATTGTTAAACATGTCCTAGACCTATCTAATAATTTCCGAGATTTTTAAATTTTTGTTTTTAGTATTTCGTTTTTAATGGAATTCACGTTGGACTTTATTTGATTATTAAAATAATGAATAAATTCATGATAAGTCGTAATATACTAATAATTTAGGTCATCACATGTTTTAACATTTGATTAGAAAGCAATTATTATGGAGCAACAAAACTTATTTTTATAGTAAACAAAACGTTATAAATATTTAATATTTAGTAAGATAGTTTAAGTACAAACATTTATAAAGAAAAACTCACTACAATCATTTAATTAAATGTTGAATATGTTTACCATTTTGTGCAATACAAAAATTAAACATTAATATTCAGTATTAATGCTACGATACAGGACCTCCCCTACCAATCCATTTATTTTATATTTTTTATTTTATATTTTTTTTAAAATAATTAATTTTTATAATTCGTGTCCAAATATTGTCTCACCTGCCTGCTAAAATGTGGAGGAGCGCCGTTTAGCCGTAGCCACATTCATCTCGCTACAGTTAAAGGCAGTTCTTTAATTCACTCTTCAAAATTATTTTGCCAAACATTGAGAAAACTATCACCATTAACTCTATTTTCGAAAAAAATAATATGGCCCTAAGAGACGATCTCCGATAATACCAGCCCACACATTAAGATGTCATCTATGCTGATGTCCCAAAGGGTTAATGAATCTTGAATTTTCACTGCTGTAGTAATGGAAGTTATGTCGGTTGACGTCCCCATTTTTGTGGAAAGTTGCTTCATCCGTGAATAAAATATATATGAAAAAGTTAGGTTCTTTCATATTTTTTTCTATTGTCCACTTACAAAATGCAAGTCTTTGATGGAAATCATTTTGATTTAGTTCTTGAACGAATTGTATATGATACGGATGAAATTTATATTTCCTAGTTATTTTATTTGCTGTGGATTTTTTAACGCCTATCTCCTTTTCTATTTGCCTGCATGAAATATGCGGATTTTTAATTACAGCTTGAACTAAATATTCGTTTTCTTCACTCAAGGCTCTTTTCTGCCTTTCAGTCGTATAAACACTAATGCATTAGGATGACTTTCGGCATTAAGGAATCTTTGTGCATAAATTATACTTGCTAAAAAAGAGTTTTGATCACTTGTGCCCAAAACGTAGATCATGTTTATCAATTCCTCTCTAGAAAAAATCATTTTCGTTCTACTTTCTGTTCTAATAAACACTGTACTACACAATTTGACAGTTCATAAAGTCCAAATAATTGTCTAGTGCGTCTAGGTCATCTTCGTGCTTTAAATTGTAATTGGATATTCACATTTCTTTTCGATAGTCAAAATAATAGATCATAAAACTATGTTTTCCTATTTAATTATGAAATAAGTACACTCTTTTTTTCTGTATTATATAAAAACTATTTAAAAGCTATTCTAGAACAATATTTGCCATTTCAGTTGAATTTTAGGTGAATTCCATTAAAAACGAAATATTTAAAAAAAGGAAAAATCTGAAAAATTATGACAAACAGGTATAGGACGTATTTAAGAATAGAAGTATTTTATCTTAGGAATATTGTAAAATAAAAAATATTAAGACATTTCATTTAAAATATTCTGATTTTTTTTTTCATTTATGTCAGTTACACTGCAAAATAGTCCAAACCATTGTGTTTAGGTATAGGATATGTTTAACGAAATATGTCTAGCATCAATAACAGAATCAAAATGGATGAATATATAGGGTGTTCAATAAGAAAAAACAAAACTATACCCCGCCACGGTTTTGTGAGACACTCTGTATACAGTGGCGTAACTATACCATCTGAGGCCCGTGGCAAATTCATTGGATGGGGCCCTCCCAGTAAAAATCGTCACCTTGTAATTTAATTTTAATAAATCACTTAAGTAGTTACCCAACAGTGTTACTGATATTGTGTGCATTTTAGTTAAATATCTAATAAATTTTATTTTCAAAAGCATAGGTATTACATAATTTTAATGAAATAATAATTTAATATTGTCAAGATATTTATTATTAAAGTTTAAAGATCGGGCCATAGAATTTTCAATAGCAGAATAGCCAAGTTACGTAGCCTGTCTTGTACCATAGAGTTTCTTAAATAGATTTTATTAATTTTAGTTTCGAAAATGATCTTTCAGCACTAGCTGTAGTCGCATGAATTGTAACAAACAGCATTAATGCAGTACATACTTTAGAAAAGCTGCACGACATAGAATGATTCTTTATTATTAATAAATCAGCAAATTATCTAATACACGAAGATTTTTCTCTTTCGTTTCTGAAGGTAGGCCGAAAACTGAGAATTTCCCTGGCAAATGATTCAAATATGTCTTTTTTATGTATATCAACAAATTCTAGAGCTTTTTTAATAGTTCAGTGTCATTTAAATTTTGCAAAGTGGCAGGTTGCAAAACACAGAAATTGGATACAATTTCATTCATTGGAAGGAAACGCAGTTTCAGTTGATTAACAATGATGTCCAATACTCGATAAAATATGTTCACTTTGAACGAACTTTCCAGTGTTGATGAACCATTTTTCTGCTACAATATTTGCTTCCTTTTTTAAATTTTCAAATTCATGTCTATACCTTTCCAATTCTTCCAGACAAATTTTCAAACGTTTTAAGGCATTTGAAAGATCGGTCGCTTTACTGAAGTGCTTTAAAGGCTGCATCGATAGTTTGTAGAATTTTGCAATGGAAAACCAATAATATTTCAACAGCTTCTTCTTGAGTGAAATAGCTTAATTTCTTCCATCTGATTTGCAATTTAACAGAATTGTTTTCGTTAGAACTTTTTGGACTTTTGGATTAAACCAAACTTTTAAAGTCAAAATAGCATTATAACTTCCTGCCCATCTAGTAGGGTTCAATGTTTTTAATGTTATCGAAGTTGAAGACTCCCTTTCTTTATTCGATATAAAACTCGATAAGATATTCCATCTTTTGATACTATGCCCAAAAAACTTATAAATTTGTTGAATTGTTTCAAAAAAATGTTGCATATCAATAACCTCTCTTACTGCATCATTAAGTACCAGATTTAAGTTATGAGCAGCACATCGCACATATACCGCATTTGGCTCGATATCTTTTATGAGTTTTTGAACTCCACCATAAGTGCCTTTCAGTGTGTTAGCACCATCATATTCTTGTCCTCGACACTTATTTAGAGGTATATTTTTGTCATTTATTGATTTAATAATTTGGTTGGACATTGATTGCTAAGGCAGTTTGGTCCTTAACTTCATGAAATCCTAAAAATGACGAGTGCCTTTGGGATTCCATTTTCATCTTTCTCGATCATACAATAACGGTAAAGTTCACACCGTTGATCTGTTTTTGAATTATCTGAAGTCGCATCGAATATGATAGAGTAAAATGGCGCGACATTTATTTTATTTATGAATGCATTTTCTATTTTAGAACCAGAACAGAAATGAGCTCATTTTCTATGTTTGGACTTAAGTATTTTATCTGGCCCTTAGGTTTACTTAACAATTTTTGTAAAATAGGATCGAATTTTGCTAGTAACTCAACAATACTCAAAAAGTTTCCTCGGGAACTTGGATCATTGCGATCTAAAGGCTAAATTACACGTTGAAAGTGTCAGTGTAAGATCAAGGAGCCTAGAGAATACTTGGCGCCAAAAAGATTTTTCTTTTTGATCATTAAGTCATGCTCTTCATCTAGTGTTCCATGTACCCGCCATTGTTGAAACGTAAGACAAAAATCCGAGGTGAATTTTCGATGTCTCGTGTCTTTCTATGGCGTCTACAATATGTTTCCAGTCGTCATAGCCTTCCATCAAAACATTTTATATTTTTTTAGATGTCCGATTTCCGAATAACCAACATTGTTCACAATACGCCTTCTGAAGTATTAAAGAATAGGATAGCCATGTACGTTCAAGTTTCACGCCAGACTTGGAAACAATATAGTAATGTTTTTCTAGGAAAGATCTATTGTCACTGTCTTTTAAGAAAGGACCCTTAGGTTTACAATGTCTGTTTTTGATCCATTTCACTTGATCATTTAGTTCTTTATCAGTAATATATGTGAAGATGCAATAGTGTGCACATTAAAATATGATTCACTTTGATTTTTGCTTGTAGCTTGTTGTGGTTGTTCTGGATCTGGATATACATGGTGGATCTGGTGCTGCATCTGCTATACTTTTAGTTATGTCCAATTCTTCACTTTCGGAGCACTGTTCACTCGCTTTTTCATCAATAAAGTACTGACTAATTCTTAAAGTACTGACTAATTTTAGGTAACTTTTAATTTTTTTCTTCAGATTCCTTCTTTCTCTTTCGTTTTTCGCTCACATTTCGATATTTTCTTGGACTAGACATGTTGATATCTAACTTTCACAATTAACTTTACTTTGCCTCTATTTGCAGATTCAATAAAACAAAACTACGGAAAATCAAAGATACAAATGACCAATTGCCATAACAATCAAACAAAGGATGCGTAGTAGAGCCTTCCGTATTTAAAAAAATAGAAATCCGGGATTCCCCTAATATCATGCGTCGCTAGCTGGCCAGCGCCACGAAAACTACTTTCTTGGTTAACAAAATACGGGAATTCCTCGAGCATCACTAGCTCGCCCGCGCCACCAAGTACCGCGACAAAAAAATGAAACAACCAATGGATGCGTTCTAAAATTGATCGACACCTTTTTCTTATGAATGCGTTTAAATCTTAATAATTTATTTGAATTTGTATATGGTCTTCAGTTGTGTCTAACTTTAGTTGATTTTAAGTACTTATATAAAATTTATAATTTTGACTAAATTTTGTTACAAATGTTGTCGGGGGCCCGTGGCATTTTACCAGCCCTGCCACCATATAGTTACGCCACTGCCTGCATAAATAAAATTTATTTTAAATTATGCAACCTATTTAGTTGTACAACTCTTATATTTACATGTTTTCTTTATCTTCAGCCATTATATAGATATCAACATATATCGCACTGTTGGGACACCCTGTATAGTTCATTTACAGCTCTATAGGTGTTGCTCCGCGAACTTTTCAATCACCCTAGTATAACATCAATAAAATACTGGGTTTACAGATAATTTCTACTAAAATACCTGTATCATTATACAGAGCAATTCTACTCGAACCTTCGATGTGTAACACTAATCTTGAAATGAGTTATCGGTAAACACCAAATAACTTGTTTTTGAGTTTTCGACGCGCGATTCACTAACCGTGTTAGAATTATCAGGAGATGATTCAGTCTGATTGTACAACTAAACTCTGTTATTTTTATATGACCATCGTACCTGATGAAGCGTTAAAAGCCATAAAACGTTACATTGATCATTGAAACGCTTGACTGAAATATTTGAAAAATTTCTTATAATATCATATTATGGAAGGTATGATTCGAATCGTTAGTAATGTATCTCAAAGTGGTAATGCTTTTTCTAAAATTATCAAAATCTAATCTATTTTTATTGTTTCTACTCATTAAGTAATCTCCTGAACGTGCTAACATGGTTGGCGAAACGCGCGTCTAAAAGTTTAAAACATTTGGTTTATTTGGTGTTTAGGGTAAATGTAGGTATTACTGCAGTTTTTAATATTGGTTCTTTGATAAAGTTTATTATGAAATTATTAAAAGCTATTCATATACTTTTTTTAGTAATGATGTTTAACTGATTTTAGACTTCTTAGAAAAAATTCTAAACTGATAAAATAATATTTTCATTTATTTAAAGCATTTTTAAAAATATCTAAATGCATGTATTACTGCGGGTATAAAAGTAGTTTGCCCCTATTACGGTGTGTCAATTACTGCGAATGATCCAGTTACTGCGTGCCTATTACTAAATTGAATTAAACTTATTAGAAAGATAATAATTGTTAGTGTTACTTTGAATATGTAAATTATAGTTGAATTAAAAATCTAAAAGTATAGAATAATTAAAGTACTGTTGTATTATCCGGGTTATTGTTTGATGATGTTGCCTCTAGGTCGACAATAATTGGCATGTCGATCATTTCAGCCAGAGGCTGCACAAATTCGTCATTATCAAAGATGTTTTGCTATAAATAAAAAGATGAATAAATTAAAATATGTTTAATAAAAGAATTGACATAGCGTCAAATATTTTAATATGCACTACTTACTTCTTGGGCAAGAGCAATTTCGATGCTGGATTGATTAGTGATGCTTGTTGGTTTTGCCAAATTATACCTAATATCAAAAAGACTTTCATCTTCTTTTCTTCCTGTCCAAATAGAGCTATCATGGACTCTGAATAATGTTAATGTATCTTTATTTATTAAGCTCTCCAAAACTTTTAAAGCTTCTGATTGTTTGGATACTTCTGTTGTATCTTCCGAAGGGCTTTGTATTTCATTAGATGACGTTTCAAGCTTTTTGAATACTTTACTGTTATCAATAGTGTTAGCGTCCAGATGATGTAATCCACATATTTTGAATCCGTTCTATATTTTTTTTTAATTCAAACTCTCGAATGTTTTTTGAGTACATGAGCAACTTGGCTTTTTATACTATAAGAATAATTTTATTTTCACTGCAAAATTTGCTCAGAGACAAAGTTACGTGTGAACAATGTCCATCAATGTACAATATAATTGGTAATTGAATATTCCTTTGGACAACCCATGGGAAAAAACATTTGTTATATATTCGAAAAATGTTTTGCCGTCATCCAACCGTTATCAGAATAACCAAAACTGGAGGTGCTACCTTTATAACGTCTTTAGGTACGCTTTGACCTGCAAATGGCACCAAAGTTGATGTTAGATTGCCTGCTGCATTTGCAGTGACGAGGACAGTGACGTTTTCATTTTCATTATTATTGACAATACTGTACACGTTCTTAGTACCTTTTGGCGCAAGCACTGATGACGATTTAAGATTCATGGAAACACCAATTTCATCTCCATTAAAAACCATTGTAGGATCAATAGTCGAAAGGTCTTCATCCGTTGAAACTTCAGTGAAATAGTCATAAACTCCTTTAAACCATCCACGTATCCCTAGTTCCGTCACTTTTGCCCGGGTTAGAGACACGTTTTCAGAAACATTTGGATGGCGTTTTAAATAGCCTTCGAGCCAAGACCTTCACGGCTTATTATTGATAAATGGGGGTTTTCGCTTATCGTTATCACATAAAAGTTTTACACTTTCAACTAATTTTTCTTTGGTTACAGGGAATCCCTGCCTGCAACAATAAAAAATCCATTCCACTAACTCATTTTCATCTTGATCATTCAGAACAGTTGATGAGTCTGGCGTTTTGTCATTTTAAATTTTTAATTTCATTTTTTTTTTGTTTAATTATTTAACAGAACTTTCTTTTTTTTTTTAATTTGTTCTAGATCTGTCATCCAGATTTTTATTAGTTTCTATACTTCTCGAGCAACAAAAAAGCACAACTCTTGAACACATTTGATTATTTAAAAGAAATAATTTTTTCCATAAAAAATCTATTGCATCTGTTCCAATGGAGTTATTATAACATTTTTTTTACTTTAGGTTCAATATAATGTAGGACTGATCGAATGTTATGTTTAGTTTCGTTATTAGTTTTAAACTATGTATACAATTCACAGAAAGAGATTATTTATAAAAACTGATATAAGGTTTGCCCAATAAGCGTTAACAAAACCTTCCAACTTACCTTTATCTTTTGTAAATTTTAAGCTAGCCTTATAGATACATTAACTATCTTTTAACACTTTTCCTGTGGAATTTTGTATAACAATCATTTAACTGGCATACGAAACCTACCAAATGAGATATTAGAACGTATTAAAACAGATAGATGCAACAAACTACCTATAAAATTTTGATAAGGTAAATTTTTAGTCAATCAGTTCTACAGTTATTTTCAAAGTTATCTGTCCATTCCAAAGGAGTTTTTACACTTTTACAATCAGACACATCATACTCTTAAGAGATTTACTACTAAACACCAAATCACTTTATTTAACTTCTCGATGCACTTTTCCCCATGTTAGCATCATCAGGAGATAATTCAATCTAATACGTCTGCTAACATGGTTAGCGAAATTCGTGTCGAGAAGTGAAATAAAGTGATTCGGTGTTTAGTGGTAAATATCTTCGAGTATAGTGTTTCACATACTACTTTCTTTAAATTCTCATAGATGTAACAACTTCGGATATTCATATTCAAGCTTTAACTTATTTTTTTAACAAAATTATTAGAGGTACCCATAAATAATGAATTAAAAATGAATAATAAATAATAATGAATTATTTCAGTGGCAACATAAAAACGAATTTATTTACATTTAATTTTATCTTCAGTCGATTATGTAGTCTCCGACGTTATCTAAGACCTTTTGCTGGTAGAGTTTCAATCCTCATAAGATTGTCTTTCCTTTGAAGAAAAATATGTTTCTAGGTAAGCCCGCACACCATCGATATTGTATTGAATGTTTTATTCCTTAGGGAATGTTTTATGGATCGGAATAAATGAAACTCGAATGGTGGTGGTCTGGAGAAAATTGGAGATGTGGTAAAA
Source organism: Cosmopolites sordidus (assembly GCA_031761425.1). Taxonomy (NCBI): domain Eukaryota; kingdom Metazoa; phylum Arthropoda; class Insecta; order Coleoptera; family Curculionidae; genus Cosmopolites; species Cosmopolites sordidus. Next base: position 182,269 of record JARFXV010000053.1, read on the forward strand.
CCTCCCAGTTTAGATGCTTTATTTTTTCTTGAGTTAATCTTGCTGTATGCGGCCTGGCATTATGGTGTTGCAATATTACCCCTTTTTTGTTGGCCAGAGCTGGCCGTTTTACCAACAATTCGTTACGTAATATCTCCAATTGGCAATACAATTCAGCCGTAACTGTTTCTCCCGGTTTCAATAGTTCAAAATGAATTATGCCACCACAGTTCCACCAAATGCACATTAACACCTTATTTAAACTGAAGGATGGTTTAGGAGTGGGTACGGCTAGTTGGTTTGGAGGAAGCCATTGTTTGGTGCGCTGGTCATTGTTGCACAAGACCTATTTCTCGTTACCAGTAACAATCCTTCGTAAAAACGGATCAATTAGTTGTTTGTACAATGAGATATGCAAATTGTACGCCGTTATTCTTTATTCATCTCCGATAATAGATGTGGAACTCATATACCATGCCTGTAAACCCAAAATAAACAAAGATTAATATCTAAAAATTTCCACTATATTTAAAATTGAATGTATGACAATTGTTTCGACAGACAGTGCCTTTTTCAGATACAAACTATACTAAACTAACAGTAAGAAAAGTAACCACAACCTAAAGTGTCCATCGACCTAATAATACCATAAAACATGATAGTGGGGAAATCCAGTTTTTGTCAACGTCTAGGACAGTATAAGTTTAATAACGGTGAACCATTTAAGTCTAGGTGGTAAGGCTCTCTAAAAGATTTAATTTTTTTATATTTATTCTCATTATGTAATATTATAATATTATCATTGAAAGTATGCCTTTCTAGCATTAAGTGGTTAGCATAATGATAATTATTTTGTTGTTTAATATAACTTCTTTTATGTTCCTTGAGCCTAGTAGAGAAAGATCTTCCTGTTTGTCAAACATAGACTTTTGGACACGACCCGCACTCAATTAAATAAACTCCTGTTTTATACTGTTTACTTGTTCAAAAATCAAACAATTTTTATTGTTATTTATGAGGCGTCCTAGACTACTGTTTGTTTTGAAAGCAAGAATTTGGACAAACAGGAAAATTTTTCTCTACTAGGCTCAACGATCATAAAAGAAGTTATATTAAACAACAAAACAATCCTCATTATGCTAACCACTTAATGTTAGAAAAGCATACTTTCAATGATAATTTTATAATGTTACCTAATGAGAATAAATCCAAAAAATTAAATCTTTTAGAAGGCTAGACTTCAACAAAAGAAAATATTTTGATACTTTGTTAAATGACCAACTAGACTTAAATGGTTCGTCGTTATTAAATTTATGTAGGACAATATAAGTTGTTGACGTTGACAAAAAATGGATTTCCCCACTATCATGTTTTACGGTATTATTAGGTCGATGGACACTTTAGGTTGTGGTTACTTTTCTTACTGTTAGTTTATTATAGTTTGTATTTGAAAAAGGCACTGTGTGTCGAAACAATTGTCATACATACAATTTTAAATATAGTTGAAATTTTTAGATATTAATCTTTGTTTATTTATTTAAAATTAATTTTCATCAAATATCAGCTACCTCAATTAAATGTGCCATTATCAAAATCTACGGGGGACGCCTTTCGATCGCTATCAGATAAGTCAAAATCACCATTCTAAAATTTGCTAAACGAGCGTTGACACTTATTGACTTTCAATACGTCTCCATATACATCACAAATTTTCTTTGTTGCAACCATTGCATTAACGCCCGATCGAAAATGAAACAGCATGCAATGACGTAATTGTTCTTCAGTTGGTTGATTGTCCGCCATTTTACACCGGTATAATAAAAACGTTTATATTTAGTTGTCACAACGGCCGTGTTGCCACGTGTTGTAACATTGCGTAATAAAGCACCTCTTCCACACACTATTAATAATTGATTACTTATGGGTACCCCTTCTATATTCATCATCTGATGATGCTGTAAGAGAGCTCTTCCTTCTAGTTATAATCTTATAAATTTCACACTAATTAAAACATTGATTAATTTCCGTATCCCATGTCCTAGGTCAATGCGTTAATCCATCTAAAAAAGCTATTTTTACATCTAAATGAAAAATATGTAAGTTTGATTTGATTGGAAAAGCAATTAGTTATCTTAACGTGAAATGTATTACCGCAGGTGAAAAAGCTTCATTAAAGCCTTTCTTTTTGGACCCCTACTTATAGGCAATTATTGTACCTTTTTCTGGAGTATCAATTAGTGCGTCCTATGCATCATTTTACTGAAATGATTTCTGCTATGGCTAGTCTCGATATTTTCTGTCACCGTCATTGTATGAGTTTATTAGGTTTTCTCTATTAAGCCTAGTATTTTTTCTCCGCCGTAATGTTAAAATGCTGGCTGACCTAAAACTTCAAAATTTGCTCTCGTCGGAAAAAATAATTTGCTTCTAAAAATCTAGATATTTTTCTCTATATTTTTGTGCGAACTTTGGTCTTTTTCGTTAATTAATTTTACTGAGGGAGGGCTTATTGTTGCTTATCCTATATTGACAATTTTCCGTTGCTTCTTTGCAGCGAGCACTCGAGGACTATCTCGGGGTTTGTTTTTAATTGTTCCATCATTTATTTTTGTTTTAATATACCGCACTGTGGAAAATATTAAGTTGTCTATATGCCAATTTTTCTATAACTTTTTCCGGCACGGTACAATGCCGCTATATCCCGTCTCACTCCTACAGGAATCTCGTTTGGCTTCGAAGTTATTTCCAATTTACAAATTATAATCACTTGCTAAACTGAAAAAAATGACATGATTAGTAAGTACGATAGGTATAATAATCATAGTATTAGGCAATATTAATCCTCATAGTGTCTATATTTACATTGAAACAGTCTCTATGCCAAGTGTGCAAATAGTTTCTTTGTAGCCCAGAATAACATAGTTTCGCATATTATTTGTATGAATGATATTGATTATAACTTTGTTTTTATGGAATGTACCTTCCTTTGCAGTTATATTTGCAGATTAAACAAATTTTTAATTTCTCGGTGATTTATTACAAATCCCTAAAAATTATTATGTGTAAATACTTTTTTTGACTGCTGGATATTAATTGCATTCGTAGTTTTTATTTTTATATAGTTTAGTATAGTTTTTAATGCTTGACTGTCTGCTTGGTGGCCAGTATTATAAAAAGGTTTCACCTGATTTTCAGTAGGTATTTATCAGTCATCTACCTATAGCACAGAAAATTAAGTATTTGTATACTAATTGACATAAAAAAAGGAACACCAAGAAATAATGATAAATGACGTAAAGTAACACGTGCAACATGTGGGCATTATCATTCTTGAAAAGTGGATTTGGAAGTGTTCGAAGGTAGGGTTACAAATAGGGGTCTACAATTTCTTCGACATACCGCTGAGCGTCACATTACCTCAGACAAAAACTAGAGGTGTAATAGTACCATGTGTAATAGTACCTCCAACTATAACCTCCACTGTGCGATGTACGTGCCTCTCCATGAATAACTGCGGATCTCGTCGTTCGCCGAGATATCTTTTTAAACGAGCATGGTCGTCACGATCACCTTTACGGAAGCGGGACTCGTCACTAAAAACAACACGATTCCATTCCGCATTCCACTGATGTTTTTCTCTGCACCACTCCAGCCATTGACGCCGATGTTCCACCGTTAAAGGTAAAGTCAGATATGGTCTGTAAGAAACCCAAAAAATCTAATTCTGCGGTAGATTGCTCGCATTCCAATTAACCTTCGTACCACTGGTTAGCAATTGACCTTGAAGTTGAAAAAGGTCTCTTATGGCCAAAAGCCGAAGACGGCGCTCCTGGAGTTCTGTCGTGGCTAGTTTAAACGGTCCTATTTATTCTTCTTCCAACTTCCCGAAAAGATAATCCGGCCTCTCTTAAACCTACAATGCGGTCCCTTTCAAATTTGCACGTCTTCCCACTCTAGGTATTATAACTTTTTTAAAGAAATTAAATTACAGTAAAACAAAGCACTGTCAAATCGTAAAAGTTCCTCTATTGATGTATCTTTAAGGAAAAAATGTCAGTGCCAAAAACTGTGTCAAGTGCTTCGTTGTTATAGCTAAATTTTGGATCATTTATTTCTAAAGTCACTAGAAACAAGTATACAAAATATAATTATAATACAAAAACTTTTATTGGGTGTTCCTTTTTCTCTGTCACTTAGTATATAAATGAGCATTCTGGATGAAATTTTTTCTAATAATAATATTAATTCAAGGTAGTAGTACCTTATATAAATTTCAATATACCTGGCTGGCCTTGAGACATAGACTTCAATGTTGAGAGTTAAAATCTTGTTTTTTAAGTTATTTTCACAGTATGTGGGATTTCTATCAAAAACCATCAATTTTCTAATACAGCAATACCTGGAACTTATACGATAGGTTGAACCGAACGACAACTGTATAAGTCAAATTCGCATAAATCGGGGTACAATTTCGTATATAACCCTTAGGTCGTACTACGGCTAAACCGACGTGGTTTTTAACGGTGTGATTTTATGCCGTCTCCGTCGCACTGTGGTTTTTTCCCACGACTGATTTTTAAATGAAGTGAATGAAAAATTGAAGTGAATGAAAAATGAAGTGAATGAAATGAAAAAAACCATCTTTAGATTTATTGTTTAAAGCTTTTGGATTTTTCGAGCGAGGTTTTAACCGAGCGAGAGAGGTTTTAACTTACAGTTCCCAGCTGCATTCCCGCCAACCATCACTATCAGTCGATCTTTGGAGGCCTTAAAGCATAGAAATGTTTTTTCTTTATGCGCGATAAAAGTCCTTTTAGGCATGTTCTTCCAGAACAGCCCAGTCTCATCCACGTTAAGTACGGTTTGACTGTTACAGCGACTCTCTTGTATCATAGCCTAGAGTTTCTCTGAATAAAGAGACGCAACTCTTTATCAGCACTTGCCGCGTCTCTATTTTCCACGATACTATGCTAGTTACAGGGACTTTTGAATCGGCTGAACCACCCGTTACTTTAGTTTTAAATATTTCATCTTTGGCCGCCTTCCCAGCTTCTTCTTTTAATCTCTGAAAAAATCAGCTTAGCTTGAGAGCACACCGTGTTCTGATCAACAGGACAGTTTTTCACTCTTACTTGATTATCACACTCACAATTTTAGCATTGTTTCCATCTCAGCGATAATACCATGACGTTTACGAATGATGCTTGAATTAAAAGACTGATCATTTTTCACAGCTTCCAGAACATTTTCTATATTTTTTATAATTGTTCTGACCAGGACCGTATCTATTAATTTTGCCCCCACACCCTGCGCAAAAGTCAGCAAGGCCCCCCTCATACAAAAAAAGACAACACATTTTTCAATAGTACTTAATCAATTATTTTGTCAGTAAATATGTATAATACTATGGGTTTGACAACGCTTGAAGAGAAGTAAATAAAATTTAAATTTACATTATAAAGAATTATAAAAAGAAAATAAGGCACAAACCGGAAAAGACAAATTTTGCTCAAAATAAGCTTTGCAATATACTACCAAAAACTATGTGTCCAGCTTTGTATATAGAAGCTTGAAAAGATCATATGCTGAACTAAACTGTGCTATTTCAGATTGTAGGCCCATCCGAAGTGAAACCAGTTCTAAATGTAAAGTGGGACCAATATCAGCTTTTATATTTTAGTTTGCAGTCTTTCAGCCCTTGACACTATTATCCGTCTGTCGATATATATGGGGTCTACTACAACCTCCATCGCAACCACGGCACCCCACAAAGCATACCGTACTGATTCCGTACGCCACCATTAGTGACGATCAAACGTGAATTTCTGTACCATTGTACCATTATGTCATTCCATCCTTGCATCATTACCGTTGTCGTATTAGCCGTACCGAACATCCGATACCTGAAGGCTGTAGTACCGTAGAGAATAAGAATAGTTGGGCGGTATTATTATTACTAAAGACCGGATTTTATGCATTTTACATATATATGCAAATTCTGCATATTTTGTGATTTTAAAGGAAAAATGCATATTTTAGGAACTATTGCATATCTAAGCATGTTTTGGGATTTCTGTATTCTTTTCTTACGTTTTATGTTCGCACGGCGCCGTGTCTGGGCGGTCCCGGTCTGCAGATTGGGTTTTCCCTAATGGGACAATAAAATAAAATAAGTACAAAAACTTTTATTTTTATTTATTTTCTCATTATTGTTACTGTTTGCAAAGTTTACAGACTGGTGCCAGTCTAAATTCGTTGCTCGAAGTACCGACGCCTAGTGACTTAACTTATATTTATTCTGTAAACTTTGCTGTTTGTCAGTATTATTCAGATTGTCGTTTGTTGTAGTCGCAGTTATTATTGTGCAGTTAGTAAGTGCAAACAAAGTGAAAGTGAAAGCAGTGATTATGTCGAAAATACTATGTACTTCTTGGATTAAGCCTTACCCAGAACTTGCTTTGGACTGCGACCAGGTTTTTTGCAAATCTTGTTCAAAAATTGTTTCCTGCTCAAAGAAATTTCAAATAGACCAACATATTAAGACGCCGTCTCACGTAGCTAAGGTTAGAAACATGAAGAAGTCTGGGCCCATACAGTCAACGCTGAAGCAGTCATTTGAGATTTTTAAAAACTGAAACCATGACCAGTCAGAAATTAACGTAGATCTATGTAAAACGTTCATGGCTGCTAATATTCCTTTAAACAAGTTAACCAACCCGCAAGTTAAGGCCTTTCTGCAAAAATATACAAAATTTAATGCTCCAGATGAATCAACATTAAGAAAAAACGTCGTTGGAAAGGTATTTGGTACCGTAATAGATGAAATAAAAAAAGAAATTGGAGGTAACTATATGTATATTGTTGTCGACGAAACACCTGATTCGTGTGGTCGTTACATAGTTAATTTAATGATCGGAAAACTCACAGAAGAAGAACCTGGAAAAGCTTACCTTATAGCCGCAAAAGAAGTGGAAAAAAACAAACAGTCTTACAGTTGCACGTTTTATTCAAGAAACCTTAACACATTTCTTTTTGCCGAACTCAGTTCCTACAGATAAAATTCTTGTCCTGTTGTCCGATGCTGTGCCGTATATGATAAAGGCAGGAAAGAATTTAAAATTATTTTATGAAAATTTGATTCATGTAACTTGTCTAGCTCACGGATTAAATAGGGTTACGGAAACTATTAGAGTTTCTTTTCCGTTGGTCAATGACCTAATAGCAAATGTCAAAAAGATATTCATAAAGGCCCCATTGAGAGTACAGTTTTACAAAGAGAATTTGCCCGGAGTACCATTACCACCTGAGCCTGTCGTGACCAGATGGGGCACCTGGATTCGTGCGGCATTATTTTATGCAGATAATTTTCAAAAATTGAAGGACTTAATCTCACAAATGTCTGGTGATGATTCACAGTGCATCTAAAAATCGAAAGAAATATTTCAAAGTGCTGTAGTGGAACAACAGTTAATGCATATTAAGTGTAACTATGTATTTATAGCAGACAGTATTTTGCAACTAGAGGAATCGTGTACAAGTTTACCAGAGTCGATGGATATAATAGAGACATGTGTACAAAATTGCAAAAATATACGAGGTGAGGTAGGGAAAACAGTAGTGGCAAAATTAGAAAATTTGATAGAAAAAACACAGGTGATTTTAAGGCAGGTCGTAGACATAATATCAGGGAAAACTAAATAATTTAGCTATTGAGCCTGCCTTAGTTCCGAAATTAAAATTTTGCCCTATAACATCAGTAGATGTAGAAAGATCGTTTTCTTTGTATAAACATTTCCTTAGTGATAGACGCCACAATTTTCTAGTTCAGAACCTTGAAGCACACATTATAACTAGTGCGTTTTATAATTTTTCAAGTTAATATTAATATTTAGTATAAGTTTCATATAAAACATTGTATTAGGTGTTAACTGAATTAATAAAGTATATTATATTATAACTTGATTTATCTTTATTCAATACTCAATCACCTAATTAAATGAAAATGTAATTTAGGAAATCAAAATTTAGTTGCATATTCACTGCATATTTACGGATTTTTTGCATATATCCTGCATAAATTTAAAAAAATATGTGCATATATATGGGCATATTCTTAAGGTTTTTGGTTGCATATAATCCGGTCTTTAATTATTACCGTAGGATTTTCTCGTAGTTATTGTTAAGCATCTTTCAATTTTCAATTTTTTTCACTGCTTCGTTTGCCTTCATTCCTTGATCGATCAAAAATTGCATAAAATGACGAAAGTGTGCTTCTTCTATTGTTGGCCTTAACATCTTTCCTCCTTAGTAGAACAAAAACTTTATAACCGAAAAATAAAATTTTCAACCAAGCTTGAACCTAACAACAAAACTTCCGTGTTTGCGTGGCCGTGTCTCGACACAAACTCAATGTGAATGAGCTCATCGAAAAAATTTTAATTACTTTTCAGTCTCCCTAATATATATATATATATATATATATATATATATATATATATATATATATATATATATATATATATATATATATATATATATATGTATATATATATATATATATATATATATATATATATATATATATATATATATATATATATACATATATATATATATATATATATATATATATATATATATATATATATATATTTATATATATATATATATATTTATATATATATATATAATTTATATATATATATATATATATATATATATATATATATATATATATATATATATATATATATATATATGTATATATATATATATATATATATATATCTATTTATATAATTATATATTTATATATTTATATATATATATATATATATATATATATATCTATATATATATATATATATATATATATATATAAATATATATATATATATATATATATATATATATATATATATCTATATATATCTATATATATCTATATATATCTATATATATCTATATATATCTATATATATCTATATATATATATATATATATATATATATATATATATATATATATATATATATATATATATATATATATATTATTCATTTATGGGCCCTGGTAGACCACGCGAAGTACAATTAGAGGCGTTTGTTGTTGTTAGCCTGAAAAAATGACTGATACTTACGGGGATGTTCTGAAACTAAACAAGTATCATAGATTATTTAAAAAGTTTAAAAATAAAATGGAAGTAGGAATCTCAGAGAAATGCCGCACGAAAAGGACGACTCTAAAAATTAGATGATGATACCCTGAAGGCGATGGTGGATTCAGATCAGAAAAAGACTTTCTTCCGGAGAAGCCTCTGTCGGAACACCTTGACCATCACTAAAAATAAAGAAAGTCCTTGTTTGTGTGTTCTCATTGCCTTTAGTATCGACAACCACGGTGGGTTTTCTCAAGGCACTTTTGTGATTCCGTCTGTCGTTATATATAGGGTCTACTACTCCATCGCAACCACGACACACCACTAAGCATACCGTACTGATTCCGTACGCCACCAGTAGTGACGATTAAACGTGAATTGCTGTACCCTTATACCATTACACCATTCCAACATGGTATCATTACATCATTATATCATTATCGTTGCCGTATTTGCCGAACCGAACATCCGATACCTGAAGGCTGTAGTACAGTAGAGAATAAGCATTTCCTTATCGTGGCTGTCATATGCGTCCACTCGCGCCCAACTTTTCTATATTTTCATATATAATGTATAGTGTAATTTTTTAAAACCTGACATAGGTTATCTTATTTATTTCAAGTTATAGACTAGTTACTTCCAAATGCAAAGTTGTTTGGAAATTACTTAACTAAGACAATGTTTTCCGGTGTTGCCACATTTCTTCAGTAGCTACTAAAACGATGCTTTTTAACGGCAACGTATTTTTTAACATAATTTAACAAATCTTAAAATTAATAATTGTTTTAGAATAATTTAGAACAACTAAAATAATCTGCAGTTGACATGAACTAAAAAAAGCTATTTAACTGAGGTAGCCGATACTTGATGGAAATTCATTTTAAATAAAAAACCAAGATTAATATCTAAATTTCCACTATATTTAAAACTTGTACGTATGAAGTAATTTAGAAAAAAATTATGTAGTATTATGTAGTAATTATGTTATTATTAATGTAGAAGAAATTTTGCTGATTTATTTCACCATGGTAATCAGTGCTCATTTTTTGACGAAAATTTGGTTTGGGTGCACCCTTATTAAATCCATCATCACTGTCAGCATGAAGTATGATGTATCTAAAATACAAATTTTCAATCAAAACTTTTCATATTTTTTGCTTATTTATGTAACTTACCTTTTATCATCAACTTTAGTGGTTTTTACACTGCTCTTATTATTATCTTGCCATGAATGACTTACAGTACCATTTTAAAAAATCCAGGTTTCATCTAAGAAGACAAATTTGTACAAGGTTTATTTTCTTTCCTTCATATAATCTCTCAAAACATCTATACGTTTTAAGGCAACATAGGGATGTTTTATAAGCCCTTGTTTTGGATCATCTGTTTTCCATTTAAAATCTACTTCTTTCAATGCGTTGCATAATTACATACGGCATCCGTCAAACAGTTGTTTCTCTTTTAATTGCTCATGTAAGGAATTCAAAGCTACACGCTGTCCTGAAAATGAAAATTAAACTGAGTGCTTACGTATAAATTACATATGGATTTAAGAATTTTTCTGCAATTCTTAGGTTACGAATACTTACTATGGTGTCACGAATAGGACTTGTATCCAAAACTGCAGTATTGGTAACCCTTTTAATAAAACTACGCTTTCTAGGCGATTTTAAAACATTGTTTTTCATTTTTTGTGAAATAGTATAACAGTGGACATACTCAACCTTAAGGCTGCTGCAACACGCTAAAAAAAATATTCTAGTTTTTAAAATATATATGACGTAAACTAAACATATCCAATTATTAGCAAATATCTTAACATACCTCTCTAACAGCCGCAAAGGGTGATAATGGACCATTATTGTCTCGTTTTTGTTCAAAATAGTGTGTCAGAGATGCTACACCTTCTTGACGACTATTTAAATGATTTTACAGGCATGACTCTGATAATTATAATACTGTGGTAGTTCTTAAAAGAACTATTTTCAATCGGAAGGTAAAAATGAAAGTAAACGTTCAGATACAAATGGGATAACCTCCAAACGTGTCAATAAATATCAACAAGAAAAATTTGAATCTCGACAACGTCGCATATGGTGCCAACCGAATCGAGCTTTAAATTTGAAATGTATTAAATACATTCCATTTTATTATTTTATTATTTAATATATGTATTGGTATTTCTGCTCTTCTTCAATACAGTCATCGATGACGTGCAACTATTTTAGTTTTGTATAGGCTGAATATCGATTCTCGTAGGTTTAAGTAGGTTTTGTCTACACCTTGGTTAAGTAATGAATCTATTATGGCCTGCTTTGAGGTTGAATCCAATGCTTTTTTATAATCGATAAAGGCAAGCTCAGCGGCATAGTGTATTCATTGTAGCTTTCTATGACCTGTTGTAGAAACTGGATGTGATCCATTCTACTGAATCCACTTCTGAATCCTGCCTGCTCTCTTAGTTGTGCGTAATTGAGTTTTCATAATGTTCGTTTAGATGTTATCTTGGTGAAAACTTTGTACACCTCTGCTGGAGACTTATTGGACGGTAGTTCCTTAAATCTTCTTGAGCTCCTTTTTTATGTAAAATAATCACTTCTGCATTTTTCGATAGGTTGGGTACTTTTTGTTCTTTGAGGCATTTTGAGTATAATTTTGCTAGTGTTTTATGTAAAGCTCGACCACCAGCTTTTAACAGCTCGACCACCAACATCTTAACAGTTATACTATCCTTTCCTAGACCCTTGCCATTTTTCATCGAATCTATAGCCTTTGTCACTTCCTCCTCCAGGATATACGGCATTTGTTTTTCAGTGGATATTGCTGTTCTTAACTGGTTCTGATCCTCATATAACTTTGAATAAAATCTTCGGACAACCTCTAACATTTCCGTCCGCTCCCCTACACAATGTACCATCCTCACGCGTTAAGTCAAAAATCCTCTTCTTTCCAGCTTCTGTTTAGCTTTAATTCCCCAGTTTTGTTCCATAGTTTTTTGCACTAGCTGCATGTTGAATCGGCGTGTTTCCTGTCGAATAGGTTTTCTGGTAGTTTTGCAGAGCTCAACGTATTCGAGCTTACCAAAAAGACTGGCAGCATTCTTCATAGTCTGTCGCTTTTTCATTAAATTAATGGTTTCATTGGAGATTTTTGACTACTTGAAACATTTATCTTCTGGTTTATTTTATGTTCAAATCTGGAGAATAGGCTGTCCATTCCAGAACATTATTATTTTTGTTTCGAAACCAATCTTCAACAAGTTTTACATTATGGATTGGAGCGTTGTCAGGTGCTTCTAACCTGGTTTTTCATGACAACTTCAGAAGATTTTTTGAAAAATCCAATCGTGTCCCAAACCATAACTGAACAACCCCCTATTTATCGCCATGACAATATTATTTGTTCTTTCCTTAAGTCATGGTAATAATGTTGGAATCCATCTGGGACGTCGAGTTAAACTTTTTCTCGTCGCCAAAAATTCATTTTTGCCATTCCGTAGTCCAAGTCATGTTGCGCTTAGCAAACGCCAAGCGGGCTGCCTTATGATAAGGAGTAAGTGGTAGTTGTTTTTTTCTTTTTTTTCTTTTGAGTTTCCACTGAGTTTTCTGGAGCAGACGTTGGACATTAAGGGCATTTGTTTGTATGCCTGCTTCTTTCCTGCATGATGGCGCACAAATAGGGTAGAATTTAAAGCAATTCTCAAAATTAGCGACTTTTGCTTGTTTTGCATTTGCTTGCGGTAGTCTAGAATCCTTCCTTTTTCCATAGTTTTCACCTTTATTGACACAAGGATTGACTACTCGGGCAATGCGTGAAATCTTCCTGGCAATTTCACCATTGAAAAAATTCTTTCAATGCAAAAAAGTCGTCCTTTTTCTTACTTACTTAGGCCTCGTACACACGATACGGTTTCGGTTTTGTCGTTTCGTTTTCACAGCACAAGACAGTTTTCGGTTGATACCGAAACGATTATAAAACCGAAACCGTATCGTGTGTACGAGGCCTTTGTTTTGTACCACGGCCCATATTTAAAATTATACTCAAAAATATTTTGAAAACTACTTTAATGGTGTAAAAAACATATAATCGCGCGCCCAAATGTACTGGGTTTAAAGATAAACAATCTGCCTTTATATTTTCCTCGTAGATGGAATTAATTACAAGTCAACAATAGCAGGCTGCTGCTAGAAAAATATTTACATGGATTGAGCGTTGACGCAGATTCCATTTAAGATTTAGAATGATATTAATAGCGCAGATTAACGGGTTTTAAAATAAATAATACATGCTATTTGTCTCTATCTTTTTATACTGGAATGGATGTTTTCTGTACCATTTTTTGGTTTACATTTTTGACATATAGATGTCTTAAATTTTTCCAGAACTCCTTGACCTTTTTGCTTCTTTCACATGCATAACAATGGGTCTAGTGTTGGCGCTAATTCGCAATAATTTTCCTTACTTATGATATTTATATCGCTTTTTGTTGTGTTAATTCAGTTCGATAAATCATCTAACACAAGACGATTTTTCACGTCAAATGCTCATTTATCGTAGCTGTTCCTGCCTAACAACTTTGGCATATTTTACAACTAATTTGTCGCCATTCTGTTGCACTCGATCTTGTTTCGCTTGCAGCACACTGCCACCAGTAAAAACAAACTAGGCTGTAGTTATTGAGAATGGGTCAAATAAAATACACTCTTCGTGTATTCTAAACAATTTTCGCGTTTTTTATTACACATCTATTGATGCTTGACATATTTTCACTGTTTAAAAACATACATTTACTCATTCTAGAATATAAGCATAAGGTCCGAGACAAAATGATATCCCACCCAAATTTCTTCAGACTATTTAAATTTTCACATTACTTTTGATTTTCATTTTCGGTTTAGGAAAGTTTGAAAGTTCATTTAAAGTTGATGAAAAAAAAATGATAGTAAGAAAAAAATACAACATATTTTTAGGTGGGGCCAAAAGATAGCACATTTGTTAAAGTCGAAGCGACTTTACCATTAAACACCAAATCAATTTTGTAGATTTCTCGATGCGCGTTTCGCTAAGTATTGTTAACATCATCAGGAGATGATTTAATCTGTTGAAACGCGCATCGAGAAGGTTAGGTGTTTAGTGGCAAATCTCTTCGAGTTTAGTGTTTCACATCGAAGGTTCTAATAGAAGCACACTTTTTCGTTTATAAATAAAAGCATATACCACGTAGTAAACACACTCGGCTAATCCAGTTCGTGATAAAGTTATAAAAATGGGACGTGCAACAATGCGCCTGTCCACGCAGCAAAAGTGATAAAACAATGTTTTCCGAAAGATGAAAATTGTCTGAGGTCATTTAGACAGACCTGTATACAGTGGTTGCCGACAATTTTAAAACACCAATAATTTGAAACGAGTAATTTAGAAAAAATGGGACAAATTAGCTTAAGGGTCAATCCTTTGAATTTATGATTCTCTTCCAAATCGTCAGATACTGTCATTAGAGAAAATGTGAGCCTACACCGAATATTAAGGCGAGGGTCTCTCCAATTATTGTAACTTTTAATAAACTTAATATTTTAAACATTACGTGTGCTATTTTTATATCCCACCTAAAAAAATATATTTTATATTTCTTCTTAGATTTTCTTCGCCATCTTCAAAAGTTCAAAATAGTTTCAAACTTTGATAAACCAACTTATATTACCAAGCATTGTTTAGTTACACAATTGTATTAAAAGGTCAATACAATAATTAATACTGGTTTATTCTCATTTTCAGACGCAGTACTAAATTCTTCGGAAGGGCGGTCGCGGTCTACCCTGGAGGAGACCTGGAATCAAGTTGGGTCACCCGCCCTGTATTCAAGGCAGGAGTAGCAGGCTCGGGTCTCCTTATGCCCTGGGCTTCCCATAAGGGCATTTGCCGTCGTTAGTTTCACTTGTCGGACATGAAGAGATCGGTGGAAATGCTGCCGGTGAATGTACTGAAACGGGGGGACTAGCGTAAAATAGGGACATCACGATAGTGCCAGGTAAAGGGTGTGGGTTGCGGCATATCCGAGGCATGTGTCTGTCTATCGCCTAAGCTCTTGAAGTAATTTCTTGGGTGTAGGGGATAGCTGGGTACGTGTGTACATCACGTTCTTTTTCGGGCTCGGACTGCCGGTGCTAATTCGTGAACAGTTGTGTACAGATC
This sequence comes from Cosmopolites sordidus, assembly GCA_031761425.1. Classification (NCBI taxonomy): domain Eukaryota; kingdom Metazoa; phylum Arthropoda; class Insecta; order Coleoptera; family Curculionidae; genus Cosmopolites; species Cosmopolites sordidus. The sequence goes on from JARFXV010000053.1 coordinate 197,597, forward strand.
AGTGGTTGACATGGACTTGATTCTCAGATGTTCTCAATAACGAGATGTTCTCATTTGCGAGAAGGCTTGCCATCCTGACTCGGAAGGGCGGTGGTGAGTTAAAGCGTCGTACAAGGTCAAATCATGTGAGGGGACACGAAATTATCTCGGGCCGCGGAATATGGGCGGGGGCCATAGGCAGATGATTGGATAGTTACGTTAATTATAATATGTATGTTATTCATACTGGCAATATGGCATAATATAGATATTATGATGACAGTAAAATCTCCATCATAAACCTGTCTACCTGGTCATTTTTTAATTCGCTCGAATGTGTTTTTTTTATTATTCTGGAGGGGGGGGGGGGGGCTAGATGTATAGAATCGTTCATATATATTTTTAACTTCGGGTATACTGAGGCCAAGCATAGTTGATCTATAGCAAAAATGAATTATGGTAAGTCAAATTTCTTGTTTTATTTTAAAGTGCGTCAAATAATTTGTGTTTATTTCTTTTCAGATCCAATCGAGTTCGCAGCGCGAGTTTATTAAACCAGAGTGTACAGATGCAAGTCGTGAGTGATTTGTCCCAACTCCCGGATGATTCCGGGCATCGTCAAGCCCGAGAACATGTTAGTTAAAGACTCCGAAGGATCGTTCGACATACCAGAAGAGTCTAGGTACACGAAATGCCTGCAGTGCGACAACACTGTTTTTTTGTCGGGGGAAATTGGAGTGGGACCGAAGAACAATATGCGAAAGGATATGGGCATACAGGTAAGATTGCAAATTCATTTCCAGTATTATATAGGACGCATAAGTAATGTCGTTTTTTGATGAAGCACAAAATTATATTTTTTTTAAGAGTGTTAATCTATAATATAATCTCCTACGTTATTGACAATCTTCGCCCATCTCTCTGTTAAACTTTCTATTCCCTTTTTATAATAATAGTTCAGATGCAGTTTGACATCTGTCGCATTATGATTTTTTCAACAAAGAAAATTTCCATAAATCTGAAAAGATGGTAATTTGGCGACGGTAGATGAGGAAGTACTAGTCAGCCTAATTCTATTTGCTTTTTTTTTCTTGAAAGATTCTTTCACTATGAGGTCTTGCATTGGCACGCTGCAGAACAGAACCTTTTCGATTAATCAGTTTTGGACATTTTTGAATCAAAACCATATTTAGTCGATCATAATAATCGATAATATTCAGCACTTACGGCTTCATTAGGATTTCTGGTGTTAACCATTATTTTTTCTTATGATAATTGCTGTATAAAATCCAGTTTCATCTCCAGTAATAATTTGCTGAAAAAAGAATACCTGCCTAACCTGGACAAAAGTTGAATTTTATTTTCAACTGAAAGTTGATTCAGTTGTTTTGAATGCCATTGCAGTGTGGCCCATGAAGTTTTCAGCTTGAAACGAATTTCTGAAAGGTTTGTTTGGGATCAGCTTTAACTTCAGTCAACAGCAGATTTTTATCAAACTCAACAGGTGTTCCAGATTTTATAAAAGATTGAAATTTTAAAAAATCAACCCTGAGATGTTCTGCTATCCAGTATACGAGGATAAACAGCATTAAAGGAATTTGTTTGTGTTTGTTGTTTTTCAAACTATTAATGACAAGCACTCTACATGTCAATACATTTAATTAGAATATAGATTATGTTATATTAAATTAAATTATTGTCCAAAAACAAGGACAATTTATCCATGCTCCATCCTCCAAATTTTGAATATTTTTAATATTCTTCATGGGTCACTGTGCACCTTTTGATAAATTATTGTCAGTAGATGGCAATGTTACTGATGTTACTTATAATTAATAGACACTATCAGACTTAGACCTAATAAATTTTTTAAAATTGACTAGAAATTACTTTGATGGTCTGATGGTTTATTACAAGAGTATATTTTGTTACAGCAACCACCACATCTGGAGGAATTTCGGTTCGCGCGCGGTTCCGGGATAGCATTTAGATATTTCCACAGCATCATTGTAGTTTATTTGTTGCTATTGCCATTTTCAATTATCATTAATGACCGGAATTTATTCTGAAATATTTTTTTCTTATAATCGTATTTTAAGTAATAGATCTGAAATGTAGTATATGAAATGTATTTTGATATGTGTGATGTCCGATGTGGAATATCTCAATTTTATACCCTTCAGAGGTTAATTGAAGCGTATACAATTGGTGCGATCCTGGAATGAAGATTTTGGGGACATCAGCTGGATTAGAGTACTCCACTATTAGTTTACAGGTAATATTTTTTCCTTTAAATTTTTTTAAAGTTAATAATCCTCATTTGATGATTGAATTAGCATTTGCTTATAACCTGCTTTTATGATTAGGTGAACACAATTTAGATTATTTTTATTTACTAAGAACGAATAAAATCTGTACCAGGTGTGGCAGTTAATAATTCTTAATTTTTTCGTAAAAAATCCGGTAAAAAGGTAAAAAGTAGTTTATTCAAAGTAGGCGCAATCACCAGTTGCGCATTGTTTTCATCTCTCTAGCAATTTGTGGATGCCCTCCCAGAAAAACCATTAATCTTTTGAAGTGGTCCAGTCATCAAGCCATTTTTCGACTTCTCCGTAATTGTTGTAGTGTTTTATGGAAAGTGCGTGAAACATTGTTGAAACCAAGTGGTAGTCGGAAGGGGCCAAGTATGGTGAGAACGGTGGCTGGATCAAGAGTTCCCAGCAAAGTGTAGAAATAGTGCTTCGGTGCTTCTGACTGTTTTCGCTGTGTGTGATGGGGCGTTCTCGTGCTGCAAAATCACTTTTCCCTGTCTTGTAGTTCATTTTGGTCGCTTTTCGATCTATACATGGTTCAAATTGATCATTAGTTGACGGTAGCGAATAGAAAACCAGTGAGACCGGTTTCAGAAGCTCATGGTACACGACACCCTTCTGAGCCCACCAAATGCACAGCATTGTCTTCTTTTCAAAGCGATTGGGTTTTCCGTCGATGTTGATTGTTATCCTGGGTCAACCCACGTTTTTCTGCGTTTGGGTTCTCGAAAGATATCAAATTTTTACCTCCAGTCACAATAAGATGAAAAAAGTATTTCTTTCATGCCGAGAAAGCAAAACTTCGCACATCATCTTTCTTTCCATCTGTCTGTCGTTAAGTTGATGTGGTACCCATTTTTCTGCCTTCCAGATCTTTCCTATGACATATAGACTATCCCAAATGGTTCGGTGACCAACATTTAACCTCTCTGCCATTTATTGTTGAGTTTGCATATGGTCTTCTTCCAACAATGCTTGCAATTCGGCATATTAGATTTTTTCGGTTGACCTGGGCGTTATTTGTCTTACAAGTCGAAATCACTACTTTTGAATCGTCGAAATCAACGCCCAAAAGCGTCTTGCGTTGGGACATTGTCACCGTAAGTTTCCACAAGTATATGACGGTTTTCATTCACGTTTTTCTTTTGATTAAATAACAGAAGCAGTACGGGCCACAGATGTTCTTTATTTGGCTCGAAACTCGACATGTTTACCACACGAAAAAAGCATGACGCTAACTCGAAATCGTTTAAACATCAATGATGTTTTGAAAGGCGCTGTCGAAGCAACAAAATGACCTAAGTTATTAGACTGTGAACAGACCTAGTTTCCAGAGCCATCTTAAAAAAAATTAAGAATTATTAATCGCCACACCTGATATGACTTATTTCAGATTGAAAACACTTAAGAACAAATATTTGTAGAAATAATTGACATTTTTTACTTACATGTTGAATTCTCTGTATATTACGTTGTTTTAAATATTATACAGGTGGCGTGATCAAAATCAAATATATATATATATATATATATATATATATATATATATATATATATATATATATATATATATATATATATATATATATATATATACATATATATATATATATATATATACATATATATATATATATATATATATATATATATATATATATATATATATATATATATATATATACATATATATATATATATATATATATATATATATATATATATATATATATATATATATATATATATATATATATATTTGTTGGTAATTAAGTTACAAAAAAACATTTTGCATGTCTTTAAGTAAAGTATTTTTCTGGAGTATATTTATTTAATGTAACCCCTTCAGCCTGAATCATTACCTTAAGTATTTTCCTGAAATACTGACGGTTAGCAGAATGTCACATTGAGATGTCTTTGTTGGTGACCGTATTAATAATGCTCCATACAAAATAGTACAGCGGATACAAATCTGAACTATTAGGCGACCGGAACTCTTTATTAATATGATCAAAAAGTAACGTGATTTTTTAAATAAATACAACATTGATTCACATAAATTAATTTTGTCTCCTTCAAACTAATCCCCTCTCGCTGCAATGCAATACACTTATTCCAACATTTTTTTCTCGTCTTCCAAACAGTTTTTTTACCCCGCTTCTGGTATTTCTTTCAAAGCGGCCAGCGAACTCTCTTAAATGGCTTCCATGGACTTACAAGGGAACAGGAAAAAGTCACACGGTGTCATATCGGTGTCATATAAAAAATTAGAAACGAATAATTATTGGGGTATGCGATGGTACGTTATCGTGACGCAAAATCAATGAATTTTTTTCCCACAAATCTAGACCTTTTTTTCGAATGGGCATTGTTTATTAACTGTTTGGGTGTTGGAAGGGACTTTGTGTAGGTAGTGCACTGAAAATCAAAGAAAACAGTTAACATGACTGATTTTTGAACAGTTTTGACGTGTTTTTTTCAGTTTTGATTAATTTTTAGCACGAAACTCCCTTGATTGTTGAGCTGTTTCTTGATCATAAGCATAAATCATCATCCAAAGAAAGCATGTCTTGACCAACTTCAATCAACGATGTTTTTCAAAAAAATCCGTGTATTGGGAACAAGTCGAGAAGACACTCGAGACAAGCCTAAATTTTTCTTCAAGATAGATTAAATTGACCCAGATGATATTCCAATAATATCCACAATGTATGTAATATTTAATCGGCGATGGGTAATGTTTTCTTCAATGGCTGCCCTCTAATGCCTTCCTGAATGAGGATCATATTCAACTGATTTTCCACCATCACTAACGACCTTGTGCCACTTGAAAACAATTTTTTTTTTGGCGTAGCTTCATAACCATAAAACTTTCTCAATATTATTATTTACATCAACACAAGAAATGTCATTTTTTAGATATAATTTAATGCAAATGGATTTTAAGAATGGACGACATTTTTTTATAGTTTCAAAAGAAAAATAAAATCATATAAAACTTCAAAACAAACGAGTGTTCGATATCTGAAGCGCCCAAATCTTTTAAACAAATGTTACTTTGAAAATTCACAGTGGGCTAGTGGAGAATATTAAAAATATTCAAAAAACAAGGAAAATATTTTCCGTGCTCCACGTAAAATTGTCAATCCGAATTCTCAATTTCGAACGTTCAACTCGAGCCCGACTGATGACGGCTTAAGGCCAGAAACCAGTCTCGGGAGATGCTTGTTGGCGTTTGACGGCGAATGAAGAATTGAGAATTTTACGTGGAGCTCGGAAAAGATTTTTCTTGTTTTTTGGATATTTTTACAATTTACTTTATTTTTTGATCAGCGATGCTATTTGAATTAAAGTATATCCACGTTATCCGATATACACACAGTCACGATTGCCAGTTTTGGACCAAATGGCTGACGTATGCAGGTACACCATTCTACTATGGTCATATGCAGCCTCTTGGAGGTCATGGTTTCTATTCACTCTATTCAAATTTCTATTCAAAGAATAGAAGAAGAACCGAATTTCTATTCGGTTTCCACATATAAAAAAAATGTATCTCCCTCACTTGATATAATACCCAGGACGTGAACACTTGAAGGTAATTTGGTTCTCAGAAAAGAACCTCAAATTCATCCTGACTTAATATTTCATTGAATACGACCAAGCACTTCAGCGAGAAATCCACTTGGTTCTGAAATCCAATCCGACACGTTACCGACACCCTCGTCTCAAGTTTTCTCTCCAATTTTCCCAAATATTGTCTCGGATCGGAACCATAACCGTTCAATCTTTTGAATGCTCTTCACTGGCAGAGGACTTTTTGGACTTTTCGATAGTTGATCTTGAACAGTTCGACTATTTTATGACGGTACTGCTTCTGGTTTAAGAGAATAACATAAATGGCCTAGCCACCGAATTTTGTTGACGCACCCTATATATATTGTTTTCGTTAAAATTGTTAAACAATTTTGGTTAAAAATGTATATTAAGTAATGTTTTCTTTTGTTCTAGGTAAGTGCTCTTGAGCGTAATGCGACAGAGTGAGAGAGTAAGTACGTTTAAACAATATTCTCACAAATAAAATTATTTTGCAAGTCTTTCATTCATAAATATTATACTGTTTATATAAAATTGAGATCTTTTATTATATTAAATATCTCTGTGTAATTTTTGTTTTTCAATTATTTTTTGTGTTTTGGTTTTAATTATTGCTACATAGCATCATCATTTATCCTCATTTTACTTGCAGTTCATTATTGTTAATTTGTCATGAAGATGAAATACACATATGTCCAAAAGTCTTTTTTTTTTTACTTGTTTACGTAATCATCATATTATTGCAACTCTAAAGCTTAGTCCACATCAGGCAACAAAACTGTTGGCAACATGTTGACGGGGATGTTGATCTCGTGTATTCTGTCAACAAGCAACAAGTTGATGGATACTCGACAACATTGGGCGGCAAACATCAAAGAAATTTGTTGCTTGTTGCTTGTATCCGTGTTTTCCATTTCCGTCCAACCCCGCAACATCCCCGTTGTGGGGTGGGACTTGGTTATTCCCTCCTTTTTAAGAAAATGTTGTACTGCTGTTCTTCGATGAAGAGGTGCGTTACCATCTGTGAAAACAAATCCGTCACCCACTGCGCCTCGAAACAGTAGAACTCGGAACTCTTCTCTCCAGGAGCAGTGTCGGTGTCTGTCTACCAATCATAATATCACCCAAAACATCACGCTCCCCCCTTTAAATGAGATACTAGTGGTTGATCTGTTTATAGTTGGGCTTGTCGACCTGGACTTCTCCAAACTAATGTTCTTTGTGAATGAGAAACCAGGCAAGCCAAGTATCGTCTCATCGGAGAACATTACGTTATTCCAATTAGAACTATGATCCATCATTTCTCGAGCACATTGCAATCTTACATTTTTTTGTTGAAGATCAGTTTGGGATCCCCTAAAGGTCTTCTGCGATTCAAATTTGCCGTTTTCAGTCTGCGTGTTATCGTTTGTCGTGAAACTTTTACTCTTTCAATATACGCCCCTGATATACCACTTGTAGGTTCCAGACGATTTCTTCGAGATATCATTGATATCCGCCGGTGTTATGCAGCTGTTGTACATCGTTTTCTACCACTTCTGGGGCGATCATTTACGTCATTTGTCTCTTGGTATTTTTTTATGAATTTTCGATATAGCACTTTGGGAAACACCTACAATTTCCGCAATATCACTTTGATTAAAGCCCTATTGTAACAAAGCAATTACTCTTGATCTGTTAAAATGAGATATCATATTTATATACACTTTTAAATGGATTGATTGAAAGTTGAAAATAACTGCAATAATGTGTAAATGTCAGTGTCAACGGAATGTGCAACAATCGAAAAGCCTGAGTTATCAGCAACACAGTGCTTTTATCATCTTCATTTAAAAACGTTTTAAAAAAAATATCCATCACAATTTTTAGAGTACCATAGGCTCAGATATCCTATTTGCAAATATTTCAAACTTTTGGACGTATGTGCAAGTCGGTTGCAACTTGCAAGATAAGACAATACAAATAACTACCATGTAATCACATATAAACGCAAAATGATCTTTTAATACAACATGAAAGTTGAATCTCGCTTGCTCCACAACCATTTATTTAATTTTGTATCGATTTTTGAAATAAGTGTAGCTTACCATAGGTAAATTTTACTACATAGTCTTCATTTGAGCCCGAAACTCACGTGGCCTATAACGTGACTAATAACAAAAAAAAACTTTTGACCAGTCCTATTATTTTGATCCTAAAGTAAACAAATGTCAAAATAACTCCATCGGAGCAGATGCTATAAAAGCAAAAAAGAAGAGAAGCCCATGTAGTTTTTTATGGAAAATGTTATTGATGAAAAGCAAACGACAATTATTTCTTTCAGGGTTTTCACAATATTTTTTGTTGCTCAGGAAGCATATAAACTAATAAAAATCACGGCGAACAAATCTCGATAATAAATCTAGAGAAAATTTTGGTAATATTTTTGTTGACTAATGATACCACCTTTAAATAATTCAACATAAAAAAAATAAAAGTATAAATAAATGATTTAGTCACGCGGTTTACAGGATTAAATGAAGATTCTGTATATGGTCGTTTAGCTACTAGATGGTTAAATGATTTTTTTTTAATTTCCCTTAACATTGCCCCAAAATTAAAAGTAGTTCAGTAAGTGTCATATTGTAGGACATTCCAGAACATTAAAATGTCCTAATGTTGTGTTCTTTGCGTTGGTTCTCTGGCAGAGCGTTAAGATGATCAACAAAAATATTATTATTAAAATCCAAAAAACCTTCATGCCTTAAAGGGTTGTTAATGATGGGCTCAGAAAAACACTGATGTAATATACACTCAAAGGTTACTTCCATGTTAACTTTCAACCTACATGGACATATGCCTCATTGGGAATTGCATTCGTTTGTTCAGTGCTCTGCCAGGGCAACTTGAAAGTGCTTCTACGTAAAATATATAAATATTATTCAGAAAGTTAGGTTTTTGTATATTTGAGTTTTGTTATAATCATATTCATAAAAGTAGGTTAGATTTACAAAATAATATAAACTCGAACACATCTACAGTGCTGTGAAAAAAGTATAAACTCAAAAGAGGTTTTTTAAATTTATTTTTATTAACTTTTGTTCTAGAAAATTTTTCACCATACCTTGAGAGCTTCGCAATTTTTCAGCAATTTGTCTCTTCTTAAATCCAGAATCTTTTGCTGATCAATTTGATCCCCCTGGACATCGTCACAATTAAAAAAAACTATACAAGGCACTATCAAGCCTAAAAGAAGTGATTCACACTTGATAAAGAGTAATACTGCACAATGAGATCGCAACAAGCAAAATAATGGTATCGAATAAGGAGATAATCCCTTTTATTATTTATTCGCAACGTAAATACAGACAACGTAATACAACAATACGATGTAAATGCATGCTCGCCGTTTGTTATTGTTCTCATTATTCACTCTTTCTTCTATTACCTTTTCATAAATTCTTATTTCTTATAAGCATAGGGACTTGGTAATTAGAGTTCAAGATCATTTAAAAATTAATTATTTAAATAACAATAATTTGGTTATTGAAGCTATATTTTTTCACAGCAGTGTATTTTCTATCAAATATTTAAATGACATGTAAGTGCTAATTGAGTAAACATCGTTTAAGATTTTTCCGATATGTGAAATTGCCAGCGATTCTTGGGATCTGCTGGTCACTGTATTCTTTTGCACGTAGAGGATGTTTATACGAAGGCTGTTCAGAATGTTTCTAGTGCTATTAGCAAACAAACTTTGCTAGTTTGTCTTGTTTATAACTGTAACTGTTTTTGTAAACTGTAAATATTTCATTTTTCTGATTTTAATTTATCTCCTTTTTGTTATATAAATTCAGTTATATTATAAAAGCTATTCAAAGTAGACTCTTATTTAAAAAAAATATATCTGTCCGATTAGGTATTTCAGACCGACATAGTAAATGTATTAAGAAAAGCTTTTTTATGCAACAGTAAAAAATTGGATTAACCGAAGCATGTGCTTGAATGCAAAAACTACGTGGACCATTTTAACACGAATAAAACAATTTTATACCGCATTTTGTAAACATGGATGAGACTACTACATCCAATACTAAAAGTAGCAATCAAAAGAGCTGGTAAAACAATGGCTAACAGCTGGAGAAAGTGCACGACAAAAACGGTTCCATTTGTAGGAAAATCATGGCATTCTTTATTTGGGATTCAAAACAAGTATTGATAGTTAATTGTTTCGAGAACGGTAAAACGATAACCGAAATATAGTATCTTCTTCCTGTGATATTACAACCGTTAGTGAGTCTTGACCCCCTTCAACAACAATTCGTAGTCTAACTCCTGTTATTGTTTTACCGCTTTGAAGGTGATCAATTAACAAAATGCCTTTTGCATCCTAAAAAATTGATGCCACAACCTTTTCGATCGAGTTTGACCATTTGGGAGCTGAACAACCGCACTCAGTCCACTCTGCTGTTTGGTGTCGTAGTTTAGGTAAACCCTAGTTTCGTCCATTGTTACAAAACGACGTTTATAATATACTTTATTCTTTCCAAAAAGATGCAAATGTTGGTTAGAAAGTTTTACTCGAAGTTGTTTTTGATCAGGATTTGGAAGTTGTTTTTGATCAGGATTGTTTTTGAAGGCAGACTGCCCTAATACATTTACCATTTCACTATGAATTTCCATTGCCCGTAAACATTTTTTTACAAAGACTTTAATCACTGCCCGGTTTTCAATATTTTCCATTTTAAAAAACAACAATGTTTACTTTGAGCCTCTGTTTTTGTAGGAATTAATTGACAGGACGACTTGAAACTTCACAAATGCTCATATGAAGAATGAAACTTCAAAATGTAGATTACATAGTTCTTTTACTGCTCTGTAGGTGTCGCTCCGCGAACTTTTCAATTAACCTAGTGTTTTTGGTCTACCTTTTTTTCTGTTAGCTTCTATTTACTCTCCCTTGATTGATATGATTTCGCTTGGTTTTCTTGCATTCTGGCCACGTGTACCGCCCATCTCATCGCTCAACCCTCACATATTTCATATCTAAATCTGTGTATAATTGCTTTAGTTCAAAGTTATACCTGAGCTTCCAAATACTGCAACCATTTGCAAGCACATCTCGCAGCCATATGTGACTACTGACTGAATGAGTGTTTTTTGGATCCTAACTTTCGTGTTCCATTAAATAAGTTTAGATTATAGGATAGAATTCTGATAATAAGTAACATTATTACTCTTAATAATACGATTTCTGATATCTCCTGTGTTTTGTTTTCGCCAAGTTTGGTTCCTTGTAAATTCCTTTAAAATTTCAATATTGTCATCGCAGATTGTCTAGTTTTGTTCTGTCTTGGATTGGATATTTTTCTCGTCAATTTTATTTTGTCAATCTTAGTCTTAGACCGGCTCTTTTGAATTTCCCTTTTATTTCAGTTACAAGTTACCCCAGTTACAAACCTACTCCGATCTCACGAAGTATTCTATACTAACCTTTTAAACAGCCTGGGTGAATTAAATCATTAAAAAAACTGGTTTGCAGAATAGATTGCTTTCCATCACGACAATGCATCAGCTCACAAACGTGTTGTAGACCATGACCGAATTGAAGTACGAATTGTTGGGACAGCCACTGTATTTACCAAATTTAGTATCCTTTAATTTCCATTGCCAACCCTAAGTAAAGTAAATTCCTCAAAGGTGCGAAATTTGAGTACAATAGTCATAACAGTCATAGAGGGATATTTTGAAAACTTTCCAGAAACTCACTTCATGATTGAAACTGACTTTCATGATTAGAAACTTTTTGATCAACCTTCGTAGTACAATACCTGTTGAGCACTGGCTTGTTCGCGCTTTTTACCATCGTAAAATAGAATTTATAATTTTAACGATTATTTCAATACTTGTCATTGTTAAAGAGCAACACTTAGAATTTTTTTCTATCTTAGAAAAAAAAGTATAATATAGAATAAATGATATATAGTAAATACAGATATTTCCTCGAAAACATGCTCAGAAACTTGGATAAATATTTTTAATTGTTTTACAAGCTATTTTTAAAAGCATTCCAGTTGTACATCTTTGCCAAATATTACTTCTTTATTTTTAAGTTTTCTCAAAATATCGCAAATACAAGATTATTTGCAAATTCCACATTTCATTTGCCATTTTAGATTTTTTTTTATTTTTTTCTACCTGTATTGACATCAAACTGATCAGTAACCAATAAGGCTTTAAGTCTTCCACAAGTGATATGTTCAATTTTATCATAATGTTACTGATAATTTACATAATGTTAGAGTACAGTTAGATACGTGGGGAAAGACAAAGAGACCAAATTAGGTTTATTTTTAACTTAGAGAGAAATATCCCCGTTTTCTACCGATATAACTATGCAGAGTACGAATAAGATTGAAAAATTGTTTTAGAAAAAAAAATATAGGAAAAGTAACAATCCAGTGGCAAAGTTCACTGAACGTGACCAAATGTTAAATTGTATAGGAAGAAATACATATAAAAACCAAATTAGCAAATCTTCAGTATCAATGATACTTAAACACTAAATATCCCAAATCCTTATAAATTACAAATTATTCAAAAATTATACAAAGCTGATCGAAAATTGAGTGAGGAAATTAGAAAATTGCTGAATTATGAATGATATGGACTTAACGATCATGTTATTTCTGATGAATCAACTTTTACATCGAATGGTCAAGTGAATCGACATAATTTTCGTTGTTGAGCAGATGAAAAATTTCTGGACGAGAGACGGCCACATCAGATGGCCTCCCAAGTCAACCTGGGAGGCTCCAAATACTAGTCATACCCTGGCAAGTAAAAACTTACATGTTAATAGTAATCTAAAACACACAATGATCAGTATTCTTTGACAATAATTTTAATAGTAGGAGATATTTGCAATTATAAAATAAATCGCTCCACATTCTGTTGACTCGCTCATGCCTGAATGAAGAACCTATTCAGGCAGATGAATGGGTAGAAAGGGACCAGGGAAATTACTAGCAAACTGTCCAGAACGTCAACATTCTTGATAAATTTTTGTGGTAATTTAAGAAAAAGTATTTAAACCTGAAAACATTTACCACTAAACACCAAATCATTTTTAATTTAACATTAATCTTTTTTCATTTTTTTTTTAATAACCATCTCCTGATGATGCTAACATGGTTAGTGAAGTGCGCGTTGAGAGGTAAAAAAAAAAGAGACTCGAGTAGTGGTAAACCTTTCATTTAATTATTTTTACTTTTTATAATAATTTTATATTTGTGATACCTTCAGAATAATTACACATAAAGAAGTAAGCAAAGATATATAATCTTGAAAGCTGATCAAAAATATCCTATATAACAAGGAGGTTTCAATTAAAAAGATTATCTGTATCATATCTGTTTTTTTTTTAATAATAATTGGGATGACTATTTGAAAAAAACTTTATACATCATAATTATATATACTATATACTTCCGGGATAAAGATTTACACAACATCCTTTGGTAACGGTATTAAAATCAAATTAACGAGTTTTCAGTTAAATTTTCATACACTTCTGGTGCTTTAAGTGTTAAATATGAACTAAAATTAACCTAATATAGTGTTTATCATCTTACTATTATATATTTTGTGTTTAATAGTAATTCCTGATAATACGAATTATTTCGTGCTATACAGTATGACTGTAAATGATTATAACCTGTAAGTTTTTTCTAGTTCATATGAAAAATGTTTGTATAATTTATCATTTTAAATTGATCTATATGCCCCTTCCAATATTGCGTATCAATAAATAAAGCACTAAACTCTCTATTCCCAATATTAAACTTGTTTGGCCAATAGTCCACATAAATCAGATGAATCATCAAATGAGGAAGTCCTCCAATCACTACAGCAAGGGTAAGCCATTTTTTTTTGTTAGCTTGGAAAACCATACTGGGCTGTGTCAAATAGTGTACATTAATACATGTCTGCTTAAAAAATAACATTAATACACTATCCAATGTGTTTGTAAAGAATGATAGTCAATTTATATTTTTATGTAATAATAATAAGACAAATTCATTAAACTTATTTGCCATTAAATAACTAGTAATTAATTATTTCTATTTATGATTTTAAGGTTTTTATTAGATTCAATTACACATTAATATTATCAAAATTTCGAATTTAACTTACATAATTTCGTAAGAAAATTGTTCCCACCTCTGATTTTAAAAAGTTGGAACAAAAAATCCATATTTATATTATCAAATCTTGGATTTAACTTTACATAATTTCTATGTTTCATTTTACAAACACATTTGATATAAACAAAATACACTGCATATATATTTTTTTCCAGGGTTGTGCACAATTTTCAGATTTTTATTCAAATCCGTATATTATAAATGTACTAGATTATTGTATAATAAAATGTTATAACAAATCTTGTTTTATTCTCAAAAATCCTAATTTAACCAAACTATATAACGTCGTCTGACGTTATATAGTTAGGTTAGGCCGCCTCTATGGCAAAATTAGCGATTATATGTTCCTAGTTATCCAGATATCTAGAAATATAATCGTATTAAAGAAACCCTTTTCCAATAATTTAGCTTCTCGTGTGCCGGTGGCGTCAAATACAATTATTTTCCGATAGTTCATCTACTTGCGGATAGATGGCGCCACCAGACAACGTTATAAAAACTTCGGATCCTTGCGAATAGATGGCGCCACACACAACCGTTCCGGTTAGTATAAATTTTTGCCAATAGATGGCGCCACATGCTAACGGTTTCAGTTAGTATAAATTTTCGCTAATAGATGGCGCCACCATATAAACCGTTAAAAGCTTCAATAGCTTGCACATAGATGGCGCCACTATAGATAATCTTTAAAAGCTGCAACCACTTGTAAATAGATGGCGCCACTATATATAATTTTTAAAAGCTTCAACCACTTGTGAATAGATGGCGCCACATGTGTCCTTTCCTCTCTTAACGTTACTACCAACAGATAGATGGCGCCACATATACCTGCATTAATTAATTTTGCTACCCGTGGACAGATGGCGCCACGTATAGACTATATGTATAACCAAACTTCTGCATCTGAAGTTCTAGTGTCTAATTGCAAACAAATTATAGTTATTACAATGAGAAAACTATTTTAAAGAATATAGCTACCATAAGAAAATAAAAGGCAAGTAATTTTGACAATATGTATATATACCATTATGTTTAAAATCATAACTTGAATTTATGTAATAACATATGTTAGAATAAATTAAACATAGGTAGGACATAAATTCAAATTTAAATGTAAAGGGAGATAAACCATTCCTTGATTACCGGTGTCCTTTGGAGGAACTGAATTATTTAGAATATGAGAGATCGTTTATATTTCTCAATTTTATACAGGGTAGTGTAGTACTGTTAAGTATTAGAGTGAATTAATTTAGAACACATAAAGGGATATATTGATCGAAAAATGTTACAGAAAATGTGTTAAAATGTTTTTAAAAAAGTGACACAGAAAGGATACCTGTTAAACTTGAATTGTTATTGCTTTTGTATTATATAGAATGTTATAAATATTCAGGTATTCGTCATTTTTAACATTGACAAATGTAACAGCGTTTATAAATCAAGATGACAATCAAGTTAATATCCTCCTGTTTCGACATTTAGACACTTTGATTGAGATGAATGTTATATGTAATGTATCTTAACATTTGGAATATTTTACATCATAGAAAAACAATAAAGAAAATGAGATAAGGAATGTTAGTTAACGAAAAAGCCATATCATCTCTGTTGTATAGAAGTACGAAAATATCGAAAAAGAAAAGAATCTTATAAACATTGTTAAAATATTACAAAAAAAGAAAATTAGATCTACATTACAACTTAGTTTTATTATATACAGAATCTTGAAACCTCATACTCACATTTTATTAAGATATTTCAATGTAAATATTTACTTCATCCAAAATATCACATGGATGGAAAATTGCTATTTATGTATCAAGGACACCGATATTCAGGGAAATTATGAACTTGTCAAAATTATTTGCGTTTTTATTTTCTCTCTCATTGTGATAACCGATTTGATACAACCCGCATGACAAAAAAAATTGTCCTGACTTTTATTTCAGTTCAGGCAACCAGGGATACTTAATAATTTAAATCATTTAATTATTTTGTGCCATGCTAGTTTTATTTTTATATATATATATATATATATATATATATATATATATATATATATATATATATATATATATATATATATAGAGTAAATAAAACGAATGTAGGAACAAGAAAATATTTTTATTTCAAAAATAATATAATTAACATACAAAAACAGATTCAGTTTAGTAGTGAGGCGAATTTAGCTATAAAAATATGGACGTAAATAAATTATAACAGTTCTTTGTTTTCTTTTATATGTCCTCAACTCCATTTTGGACCTTTTGACTATTATTTTTGAAAAAAATAATACAAATTTAATTTTCAAAGTAATCTCACTCAACACCAATGAGCAAATGTCCAATCCCTGACGGAAAAAAACTTGGTTTTCATGTGATAGTCATTGAGATTGACTTTTCACAACTTCCTCAATAAATGTGAAAAGACTATCAGCCAAGTGGTGTTGCAAAAATTGGCAAAATCCGGAAGGGTCAAATATGGGGAAGGCGGATGTGATAAAATCTCCCAGCTTATCTCGATGATTATCTCCAATCAGTAATCATTTTGCTGTATGTGGCTGTATGGGAATGTGGCGGTGTGTGTTGTCTTGAGGCAAAATGCCTTCGCTTGCTAGAATACGATTTTTTTCCTCCAGAGCGTCACTAACATGAATGAATTCATGTTGATAACATTTAGCAGCGACCATTTAACCAGATTGGAGCAACTCCTACACTAGACCCAGTTAATCCCACCACATACACAGCAATAATTTTTGGCGTGGATATTTGGTATTGCTGTACTGGTTGACGGCTCGCCAGGATCAATCTACGATTTTAGTATCTTTGGATTATTCTAAAAAATTCACTTTTCGTTGGCCGTTTTGAAGAAAATACCATAAATCGTATAAAAACCCGTTGGAAGACTGAAAAAAAAATGTTGGAATAAGTGTATGGCATTGAGAGGAGATTACTTTGAAGGAGACAATATACACTTAAATGAATAAATACTTTGTGTTTTATTTAAAAAGTCACTTATTTGTTAATCATAGTATATTTACTGTACAGCATATTTTGAACACAAAAAACTGCTACACTTTTTGCTTGGTTACCTGTATCTATATGAGATTGTACCTATACACATGATAAAGTAAACGGTCTAAAAATGTTTTTATCATGTTGTAACGTAATGCTGTATTGCTGCGAAAGAAGCAGTAATGCAGATGACATAAAAGATTATGATTCAGGAGCAATAATACAACTTAATATAGACTCAAATAATCTAAACGATGAACTATACAAAAATCCCAAGATGTATTAGATCATCTGAAACGTGTGTAGTAGTCAATGAAAAAAAGTAAAAAAAATGAAAATACTGTATAGTCTAAAATATGTTTTATAATATGCACGTTTATTTATTGCTTTTTTCTTTTATTTTTGGTAACAAGTTTCTACGTTGCTTTTTTAAACGTATATAGACAGCACCAAAAGGTAAAGTTTTCATTTGAAAACAAGAACTATTAGAAAAACAAACAGTATTATATTCGTATCCTGTTCAACTCTTCTATTGGAACCTTCGGTCTGAAATAGTAAACACAACGACATTTCATTAAACTACAAAGCACTTTTTTAAATCTCAACGACGCGCGTTTCGCTAATCATGTTAGCATCATCAGGAGACTGCTCAATCAAATTCTAAATTATGTCCTATTTATGCTAAAGCCGTACCTAATAAAGCGTGTAAAAATCACGAACTATGAAGTTAACTAACAGTTACATGAATAACTGAAAATGTTGACAGAATGGAATAGGTACTTTATCCCCGTTCATGGTGTTCTTACATTTTTCTGTTTGAATGCTTTCATACACATCCAAAGCCGTCTTGTTATTTGCACTTTTAACAAGTCTTAAATTACTGATGTCTATATTATGGCTATATTCGAGTGCATGTTGGATAACAAGATTTTTAATTGTTCTCATATCTAATGTGGGTAATGTGCTCTTTATATATGGTCAATGGGGATCTTTAGAGATTTTGCCCAATATACCTTCAATCACAATCTTGACAACTAGCTTCAAATTCTAACTAGCCGTCTTATTATAGATGCCATAGATTCGAATCGTTGTGTATCTCAAAATGATGTTGTTTTTTCTAAAAATATCAAAATCTAACCAATTATGATTGTTCCTACTCAGTAAAACATCCAAGAATGGTAATCTATTATTGTTCTCAAGTTTATACGGGAATGATATGGTTTCAGATTTACCATTTAAATTCTCAACAAAATCTTCTAAGCATTCATTTTTTGAATCAAAAATTGCGTGAACATCATCCATATATCTTAGACATACCCTTGGCAAGTAATTGAATTCATCCTTCGCCTCGGTTCCAAATTTGCTAGTGAATAAATTCACTAACAGTGGTGAGAACTGCACATTGCCGTTTCTTCTTATTGTTGGTAAAACCTATTATTACACAGAAAACAATTTTATTTTATACATAATCTTGTTAAAGAGATGTACCCTGAAACAATCTTGTTATTGATATCGTTTAACACAAGTAACCTTCTCAGGTACTCCAAGATGTGCGGAATTGGTACACTCGAAGACAATGATGATACGTCAAAGAATGCCAATTAGCTCACGTTCCTGTAGACGTGTGTTTTTTTCTTTTCTTATGAATTCTGTTGTATTTATCATGACAGGAAGGTAGATGGTTTGGTAGGTGTTTAAATTCCTTGGCGAACCATTTTGCCAAGTTGAATTTTGAAGAATCAATGGCTGATACAATTCGTCTCATTGATTTTCCTGGTTTATGTCCTAATAAATGTTTTGGAATACTCAGGAAGTCATATAAAGGTAAAATTGTAAAAAAATCAAATAAAAGTCAAAATATGCCAAATGTTTCCAAAATTGTCAAGCGTCTGCGAGAGGATTATATTTATTAAAAAGCAGTTAAGTGAAACAAGGTTGTAGTAATGGATAAATCTGATTATTTTGAACAGATTGAAAAATTAATTTAACAAAGTGCATATAAATGATTAAATAGACTTCTATTGTCAAAAATGGTTAATTGTAGTCAGAGATACATTGAAATCTTGCAACAGTCTTATTTCTCCTTCCCTAAAAAACCAACAACATATTTCAAATCCAAAAGTGCCAAGATTATATGCTTTACCAGAAATTCATAAAAAAAGAGAAAATCGAAGAGACCAATTGTATCAGCCACTTATTCTCCAACATACAACTTGGCACAATGATTAATTAACAAATGATTCTGAAAATCTGCCAAACCAGCTACTTGATAGCTTGACCAGCTTCTTTGATAAACTCAACAGAATTCATAAGAAAAGTCAAAAATACACGTCTACAGGAAGGCAAGGTCTTCGTTTCAGAGTGTACCGATTACGCCTAGCTTGAAATACCTGAGGTAGTTACTCGGGTTAAATGGTTTCAATAATAAGATTGTTTCAGAGTACATCTCTTTAACAAGATTATGTATGAAATAAAATTGGTTTTAACCTAATAATATGTTTTTCGAACAACAAGAAGTAAGGGCAATGGGAAGTCCTGAGTCACCAAATTTGGAACTGAGATGAAAGATGAATTCGATTACTGTCCGAGGTTGTACAAGATATGCAGATGTTTTTGCAATTTTCCATTCAAAAAATGAAAACCTAGAAAATTTTAACTGGTAAATTTGAAACTATAACATTCATGTATGAACTTAAGAACAATAGATTGCCATTTTGGATGTTTTAGTGAGTAGGGGCATTCAAAATAAGTTCGATTCTGATTAAAAAACACCACTTCGAAATACATTTCTAACAGTTCGAATGACAGCTCCCATAATAAGATGGCTAGTTTAAATTTTATGGTAGATAGATTAATCAGCTATAGACAAGATTTAAAACCAGTTAGAGAGGTGTTCGAAATGAATGCTTATAGTAGAAGTATTGTAGGTAGATTGGATTAGAAAAAAATAAGTTTAGACAAATATCGAAGAATCTTTGACAGGAATTATTGAAGACTGTTTGAGAGGAACGGAACAAAAATAAATTGAACACTTGAGCAGCATGACCATGATATAGACATTAGTAATTTAAGCCTTGTTAAGTGTATATAATAATAGGGCTTTGGATGGGTATGAAAGTATATAAATAGAAAAATGTGAGAAAACCATAAACCGGGATAAAGGACCTATTCCGTCCAGTCAATTTTCTTAATCATTAATGTAACGGTTAGTTAATTTGATGGTTCATTATTTTTACACGCTTCATTATGTAATGGTTGTCATATCAATAGAACGTAGTTTAGTTTTAGAATTGGATTAAATCATCTTCTGATGGTGCTAACATGGTTAGCGAAATGCCCGTCGAAAAGTTTAAAAATGTGATTTGGTGTTTACTGGTAAATCTTTTCGAGTTGTTTGATGTTGCAAGATGAAGGTTCTAATACAAACATTGATAACGATTTATTATCAAACTTAAATAAATAAAAGTACAATTTCTGGAGTTATTAATCAATTGCTTTTGGAAAATGTCTGTTAAACGGTTGCCATTTCCGGGTTTACAATTTGATATTGATTGATTTTGATCTCTTCCGATTCCTGAACAATTATCTGATTGATAGTCGATTCGCATGTCTTGATAAAGTCGAAAAAAGCCTCAATGACTTGTTCACATCAAAGCCACCAAGTTTTTTTCGATCTAGGATTCGACAGTTGCTTGAAAGGTAGCGAAAACGTAAAGATATGAGGGAGATTACTTTGAAGATTAAAGTTGTATTATTTTTTTGTAAAGAAATGTCAAAGATAGTAAAAAAACTGAGAATTAAATTGAGTACTTAATAATATCCAAGGTCATATCAGATTTTGTGTAACCAAAATGGAAAGGGACAGATTTGAATGGATCCTAATTGACTTATTGGAAGAAAAGTTTAATGCACTTTTCTTCAAAAATTGATTAACATCTTTGGATTAATTTTCATGAGGTTACTGGAAGTCATACGTCGACACAACGCACAAACACATTCAAACTGACTATTGCAATTGAAAATCAAATGCACCATGAATTTAGGCCAAAGTTATTTCATAAAGCTACAGAAAATAACAGTTAAATGAAATATTCAGAACAACATTTAATTGATCATACTTCAAAATGACAAATAAATACGGAATATAAAAAATATTGTACCTCAAACGGTTCTTGTTATATTTTATTTTAACATCATATTATTGTTACTGGCGAACCCTTTACTTTATCATTAACTTAAAAAAAAACAGAAATGACTTACTAAATGGTGAAAATCTGTCGGGATGAAGCTCAACAGATTAATCAGGTTCAGTATCATACGATACTAATTCTTGTTAGGTTTGGTGTCTTCACTCATTCCGTTACCTAAATTCCATTTTCAGTCGCAAAATAAAATATACAACACAGTCCACTATTGTGGTTCTGTTACTGTACTTTTTCTTATACCTATTTTAACAATTACCAGATCTGCAAATATGAAACCGGAATTTGTCCATAGATGGCCCTAGCTATCAATGTAGTTACCGTGAAACCCCATCATTGGGCCATTTGTTTGTTGGAATCTGCCAAAGATTTTCAACTCAGAACAATACAAGTTTCATACAACAGCATAGTTTTTAATAGCGTTGAATATGTCGAATTTTGTGCCTGGAAAATATGATTTGAGGTCAGCATTGAATTTTCTGTTCCCATTTGAAAAAAACTGCTGCAGAATGGCATCGAATTCTTGTCGAAGCTTGCGGTGAGCATGTTCTTGGTAAATCACAGTGTTTTGAGTGGTTTAAAAAATTCAAAAGTGCGGATTTTGACGCGAGGAACGAAAAACGTGGAAGACCACCGAAAACGTTTAAAGACAGCGAATTGCAAGCATTATTGGATGAGGATGGCGCTCAAACGCAACAACTCACAGATGTGACACGAGAAGCCGCCTCTATACGTTTGAAAGTCATGAGAAAGATCCGGAAGATGGGAAAATGGGTTCCACATGAACCGAATGAAAGACAGCAGGAAAAACCACTTGCGAAATGCTGCTCGCCAGGTACAAAAGAAAGTAATTTATCCATCGAATTGTGACTGGCGATGAAAAGTGGATACATTTTAGAATCCTAAGAGTAAAAGATCATGGGTAACTCCCGGCAAACCATCGATATCGACTGCAAGGCCAAACCGCTATGGACGGAAGACAATGACCAGACCAAAAACGACCAGAATATCAAAAAAGTCAACACAAAGTGATTTTGCTGCTTGATAATGCACCATCGCATACAGCAAAACTGGTCAAGGAAACAATTGAGGGGTTTAGTTGGGAAATACTTTCGCATGCGACTTGCTCAGCAGACTTCATCCGATTAGTACTTATTTGCATCGATCAGATGCGCACTTACTGAACAGAGCTTCACTTCTTACGAAAATGAATCTATAACAAAATCTGCCTCAAAATAGCAACAGTTTTTTTGGTGTGACATCCATAAATTGTCAAGCAGGTGGGAAAAATGTATAGCTAGCGATGGGTAATACTTTGAATGAAATATTTGTTATCATTTTCATGCAATAAACGTGCATTACCTCTACAAAAATTCCGGTCTCATGTTTACATACCTGGTAGATAACTATCACGAAATAACCTGTTACAATTTAATAAAAAAAAAGCATAAAAGATATACAACTTTGCTTCCGCCGTTTTCCTATAGATGGCGTTAGCGGAAAGTAGCCGTCGAAATAAATACATCATAGATGGCATGCAATACCTTTGAGCATCTTGTAAACATAACCCCATAACACCAGTAGTCGATTTGTGTTTACATCATAGTTATTCGCGATTAAAAATGTCAGTTTATGAGCCAAATTCTCGTCTTTGCGGGAGGTGTTAATTTATTTCTTTAATATGAAGAAATCTGCGGCCGAGGCTCACCAAATACTCTCAGACACTTATGGTTAGGCCGCTATGAGCGAAAGAACATGTCGTGAGTGGTTTCAACGCTTCAAGAGCGGTAATTTTTACGTCGGAGAATTAGAGGCATTGCTTAATGAAGACTCAGAAAAAATTTTGTGTCCAAGTCACGAAGAGCTGGAAAGATCATTGGGAGTGGCTCAACAAGCAATTTCAAAACGCCTCAAAGACCTGGGAATGGCCGAGAAGCAAGGATATTGGGTGCCATACGAGTTGAAACCGAGAGATGATGAACGCCGTTTGTTTGGTTGTGAACAGTTGCTTGAAAGACAAAATCGGAAGAGATTTCTGCATCGCATTGTGACTGGGGACGAAAAATGAGTTTATTACGATAACTTCAAGCGTCGAAAATCATGGGAATATCCGAACCACGCTTTCACGTCGACGCCGAAACCGAATATTCACGACTTCAAGGTCATGCTCTGTGTAGTGAATTATCAACTGACCAAACCGTCTGAAACAATCACAGGGGATAGTTATCCAATGTAATTAATGCGTTTGAGCCGAGCATTGAAAGACAAACGGTCGCAATACAGCGAAATACACGATAAAGTAATTTTGCAGCATGGCAATGCTCGGCCCCATGTTGCGAAAGTGGTCAAAACATACTTGGAAACATTGAAATTGGAAGTCCTACCTCACCCGCCGTATTCTCCAGACATTGCTCCCTCTGACTATCACCTGTTTCGAACGATGGCACACGGACTGGCCCAATTGGTGGATCGCTTCAAAAGATGACCAGTTTTTTTCAACGCGGGATTCGAATGCTGCGTGAAAGATGGGAGGAAGTAGTGCCCAACGATGGACGACACTTTGAATCATAAATGTATAACCAGATTTTTACAATAAAGCTTTGAATGCAAAAAAAAACGGTGGGAGCAAAGCTGTATACCTTTTAATATACAAGGTGTAAGGGAAATAACTTTCGTAACATTAACCAATGATTCTTAAAATCATTTGAAAGAAAAAACAAGGATTAAAAACCTAAGGGTTTCCGCGAAAAAAAATTGTAAACATATTAAAATCACCAATTGAAAAGCTATAAGAATTATCATTTTAAGCAAATACGTGTAAAGCATATTCGTTAAATAATAATTGGTTATTATTTAATGAATAAACAACCAATAAACTGATTGTTATATTATTCAAACATTTTTTTTTCAATTAAGAATCATGCCATACATCAGCCAAAATGGATGTGGCAACGTCGCATTGACTAATTGAGATTATCACTATGACAAAGGGTGTTGGAGACAACAATTCTTTCAGTGTGTGTATTTAAATTAGATTTAAAACCAAAATTGTATTCTGTACGCGAATATCACGATATACTTCTTATTTACAAAGAAGCCACTGCCAATCAGATTAGAAATATACCAGGACTTTTTCAAAACATACATATTAACATTTTCATAACATTTTTCAAAACATACATATTTGGACATATTGAACATTTAATTTAATAACATAATTAATAAAGTGTTGCTTAATGTAACGTGAATCATTTAAAACTTGATATGGTGTGAAAAAATAGTGCTAGTAATTTCTACTTTGACATTAAACGACAATAACGTATATTTATCCTGAAACCTATATAATAAATGGCTAAAAAAATATTAAATTTTATTTTGAAATAATACCATAAGAGACCAATGAAAAAAAACTGAATTTTTCAAAAAGTTTTGACCTGTTTTCCCTGGAAATGATTTCATTTTGGATAGATGTTTTAAGGAAACGTTTTATTCAAAATAATGTAAAGAATCGTTGGTTACATTTACGAAAGTAATTTTCCTGACATCCTGTACATCTAGATCCTTCCTTTTTAACACATCTTAAGATAATACTGTTGCTTATTTATCACAAAAAGTAAGGAAACATATCCATACATGCCTGGTGTATTATTCATAAAAATATAGTTTAACCACGTCCATACTACTGCTTTGTCGGACTGCCCTTAAGCGCACTTACCTGTAACAAAAGAAAATATTTTATATAAAAATTAATATTTTAAAAATGAATGTTGGGTTGGAAAATAAGTTCGTTCGATGTTTAAGAGTGTAATGATATGTGAAATATAATTTAATATGAATAAAAAAATTATATTCATCTACGAATTTTTTCTTCTGCTAGCATATCTGAGGTTTCTTGACGAAGAAATGCTTCAAATGCATTTTACTAGTCTCCGCAACAACAATAGTAACATACTAATAGAAATCTGTTTAATGAATGTCTCAGAATCATTACATCATTGTTCGATCATTCAAAACAACATAAAATCACATGGAGTAATGCATGAGGACGTAAATCTATGATAGATTATATCATAACAAGCAAATGAATACAATACAAAATAATATTCCATCAAGTCATCATACAGATAAGATCAGATCATGGACTAGTAAACTCAAAGAGATTTACCACTAAACAGCGAATCACTTTTTTTAAAGTTCTCGACGCACGTTTGCGTGTGTGATTCGGTGTTTAGTGGTAAATCTCTTTGAGTTTAGTGTTTCAATCGAAAGTTCCAATAGAAGAATTGACGACCATAGGCTAGTATTAAACGACAGATAGAAAAACTTAACAAGAACAGTATAGAAACGATAGAAATGGGCATATAGCAAACATGGAAAATAATTTTAAAAATTTGATCAAGAAGAATTGAAGCAATAGATAAACGAAAAATTAAAAAAGCGTGAATATTAGACCATTCAGAACGATGATCGAAGGTATTCGCAAAAGCGAAAAAAAGAACCATTTCTGACATACAAGACAAGAGACATTACGGAAGGACCTGTAAGAACAAGAGATAGATTTAATGAAAAACAGAAATCAAAAGACACTGAGAAAAGTTTACCAAAAATATGGATAACAACCTGTATGTAAACAACTCACAAAAAAATATATAGAAATATTCAAAACCGAAGAAAATTCATCCGCGATCCACGTAAAAATTGCCCACTCACTCTTTCAGCCGCTACCAAAACATCAGCAAGTGTTGCGGGCGTTCATCACAAAATGGCGTGAGTTATATGTGATTACAGCTACCATCCGACATGGCCACTGTACTGGTCATTCTTTCAGCTGTTATCCAAACGTTCAGATTGAGCCCGACTGATGATGCCTTAACATTTGCTGACGCTTTGGTGAAGGACTGGATAATTTTTGCATCGAGCGCGGATGAATTTTCATAGGTTTTGAATATTTTTAATATTCTTCTCCAGGGACCCACTAGACCACTCTTCAAAGATATAGAAGATGAAAAGACAGAAAAGATATGAATGAATAGTTAAAAGCAAGAATGCATTAAATACTTTTCACAACTATACGGCGACAGAGAGCAGGATGAAGATAGTAACAAAGAGTTTAATGAAAAAGAAACAGTAGAACAAAAACGTTTAGAGAAAGAAAAAAAAATGAGAAGCACCATGGCAAGATAAAATATATAACGAAATCCTGAAATATGGAAGAAATGCTTTATAAGAATGAATATTAAAATTACTTACCATATTAACACATTAACGATTAGGAAAGCCCTAACTGAATGGCAAGAAACCTTATTTTTGCTTATTTTTAAAAAATCAGACTAAAATAAACTAGATAATTACAAAAGCTTATGCCGAATGATACTACATGAAATTACTTACAGCTATTATAAAAGATAACATAGAAAAAGTAGAAATGAGGGATGACCAACAGAGATTCAGGAAAAATTGTAGCACCATAGAATCAATATTTATCTTTAAATAAGTAGTTGAGAAATCCATTGAATACAACAAATCCCCTTATTATTCGTAGATATAAAGTCGGCTCTTGATAGAGTTAAATGGAATGATATTTTGAAACTATTAAGATAAACAGAAGAACATAAATGAAGATATAATCGAACTCATAAAGGATATAAAGATAACAAAACAAAAATTATAACATCCCGATGGGCAACAAAATTAGTAGAACTAAAAACAGGCATAAGATAAGGAGACTCTCTGAATTCATCATTAATCGGCATAATAACGAATCAAATAATACGAGAAGTTGGAGAGCTTAAAGCCCCAGACCGGATAAGGAAATCATAGTCTGTTATGCAGACGATACAGTATTGAACGCGGGTAATGAATGTCCTTTAATTACCTATGAATAGAGATCACTAGAGAACGAAACCTTACAAAAGAAGTGATAAAACAAACAACGTAAGCAATCGCAGCAAGTGGGTGCATTAGAGTTAACATCTGCAGAAATAAATATATGTTTCCAGAGTAAAATATAAGACAAAAAAATTACGTTAAGACCAAAATTAGCAGGGGCATTTGAAACTGGAAGAGAGACAAAAAGAACAAAACAATAAATAAGCTATGTAAAAATAAAATTATTAAGATCAATCAATGTTATTACACTCAGACATGGAGAATCAAATATCAGTAATACGAGGACAAGGCATCATCTCCTCCATTGTATTAATTTCAACATGTCGTGTGCTTTTGTTTGGAATAAATGTAAATTATGATATCAAAGTATGTTTTTTTTCCTTTCGCAGTAACGAAAAGTAAACAGACCTTAAGTTAGCCAAACGTATACCATAATCACAGAAACGTTGTGTCCAATAGCACCTAGAAAATATGAGACAACAAACACCAAAAGAACTCCTTTGTCAACTCAGTATTTAGCTAATAATTCCAACCACTTGTAGAACTATTTGTTGTATTAAACGATATTTTTCACTGAAGTACAGTAGCCAAAAAAAAGTATTTACACACTCTAATTTTCAGGGGTTTATCACGAATCATGGCAAAAATTAAAAGAAAAGTTAACACAACATGATTAATTCTTCTATTTGAACCTTTGGTGTGAAACACTAAACTTGAAGAGATTTACCAGTAAACACTAAATCACTTTTTTGGACTTCTCGACGCATGTTTCGCTAACCATGTTATCATCATCAGGAAATTATTTAATCTAATTCTAAATTATGTTCTATTTATATGAAAACCCTACCTAATGAAGCGTGTAAAAATTATAAACCGTAAAGTTTATTTTTAGGTTGAAGTTTATTTATTAAGGTAAGGCTCGAACGTTACTTCGCAACACTTCCACATAGGATTGGGGTGTCATGTTACTATTTATGACTTAAAAATTTCCTATGTAAGACATGCACACCCAAATCATAACATTCCTACCACCGTGCTTAATTGTAGTTAAAATGTTCTCTCTTCTAAGCCCAATATTCTCTCTCCATAGTATTAAAGTGTAAAAAATAATGTACTTTCAAAAATGTAGAGGTTTGTCTTTATATTTTTGGGCGAACTCTAGTCATTTTTGTTTCAATTTCATTGAGAAAGGGTTTTTTGTAGGTCACCTCAAATAACTGTCATGGTGAACATTCCTTATTGTCTAGGATGTGACTTTCCACGAGCATTCAAATCACATTCAAGCTTCTCAAAGTCGTTAGCAAGCTGTTGGGCTTTCTGTGTAGATTTTTTTAACATGTCTGATAATTTTCTGTTACTTCTTTACAGTGACGACCTCAAGGACGACCTGATCTGGATTTGTTTTCATTTATTCCCGTCACTTTTTTTTTAAGAATATACCGCACCGTAGAATATAATAAATTAATTTTTTTTCCAATGTCTCAAGAACTCTTCCTGGCTCGGTACAATGCTACTATTTCTCCCCTCACTCCCACAAGAATCTTTTTGGTTTTGGGGCCACTTCTAACACACAAATCAAAACTTTTTGTTAAACTGAACTCTGAAGTGATTGACAGACAGGATTACAAAGTGCCAATGAAGCAGTTTCTAAGTGTGTAAATATTTTCTTTACAGTTCAAAATAACAATATTTTAGCATATTATTTATGTAATTGATACTGATTTAAACAACCTTGTTTTCATGTCATAAGGTACATAACGTGTTATATTTACAAATAAAACACATTTTTGGTTACCTTCGCCATGATTTGTGATAAATCCCTAAAAATTAGAGTGTGGAAATACTTATTTTCCTACTGTATATCATCATTCACAACTTTTTCTTGTTTTAAATTAAATAAGTTGCACAATTTAAAAAATGTATCTAATTGTTTTCAACTGCTTGTAAAACCAAGTAATATAACAAATAGTCATACAATCTCCGCATAAGGATTTAAAAACGTCTTACCTGTGAACTATTGGTGGAGTAGTCTAATCCAGCTGATGCCCCCAAAATGTTCATTCCTGAATAGCACCAATTTTATACGCCCATAGACTATCCAAAATAAATGTAACTTTGAGCAATTAGCCTTTGGAAAGTA
This sequence comes from Cosmopolites sordidus, assembly GCA_031761425.1. Classification (NCBI taxonomy): domain Eukaryota; kingdom Metazoa; phylum Arthropoda; class Insecta; order Coleoptera; family Curculionidae; genus Cosmopolites; species Cosmopolites sordidus. The sequence goes on from JARFXV010000053.1 coordinate 226,916, forward strand.
TACAACTGAGATATTCCACATCGGACATCATGATTTTACAGATCTATTATTTGAAATATGATTATAAGAAAAAAAAATAAGAATCAATTTCAGTCATTAAGGATAATTGAAAAGTACAATAATAAAAAATAAACTATAATGATGCTGTGGATATATCTGAATGCTATCCTGAAATCGCGCGCGAACCGAAATCCTGGAGATGTGGTGGTTGTGCTGTAACAAAACACTCATTTGCAATGTTTGTCAAACAAAATATTTTGTAATAAATATTACATACTCCCTTTGGTGAACCTATAAGTAATGCCGTTTTTTTCAAATGTTAAAACACTGTCATCTACTGATAATAATTTAACTTAATATATCATAACATATATTTAAATTAAATATACTGATAGTGTGCTTGTTCTTAAATTTAAAAAAAAACTGAATCTTATAAGAATGTAAGAGCAAAGTGTGGGTAAGTTCCATATCACAGATTTGATGGTTTATGAGTTTCAAAGACATAAAAAAGCATTAACTGGAATAACAGAACATATCAGCTTTAGTTTAGAAAATTTAAGAACAGTAATTTCAATGTTTCCGACAATGTAAAATCTGGAAGACTTGTTGAGTTTAATAAGAATCTGTTGTTGGCTGAAATTAAAACTGATCCCAAACAAACCACCCAGGAATTAGCTACAAAGCTTCAGATTTCAGCATCAACCACTTAACAAAATGCAAAAAGGAGGAACGTGGGTGCCATATCAACTTTCCATCGTGCCATAACAAAATTCAATGTGTAACCATCTGCAGTGTACATTTATCCAGGTTAGGCAAATATCAGTTTCTTCAACAAATTGTTACTGGAGATGAGTAGTGGATTCTATACTGCAATCCGCATACGAAAACATAATGGACAACAACCTTTTCCCACTCTAAATCCAGATTTTCAGCTTAAAAAAGTGTTACGGTCAGTAGAAAGGGCTTTTATTACAGGAATTATTCACTATGGAGATCCGAATTCCAATGAAAACACAAGTGCTGAATATTATGGTGTTCAGCTTCACGGATGAAACATGGCTATGATTGAAAAACGTCCAAGACTGATTAATGGAAAATAAATTATTCTGTAGCATGACATGCAAGACCTCAGTGATAGAATCACCAAAAAAAAAATCAAAGAGTTAAGCTAACCTGTATTCTTATGCTGTATTGTTAAATTGCCACCTTTTCAAATTTATGGAACGCTGTCTTCGTGGAAAAAATGCCTACTGCGACAGAGATTAAAACTGCACTCGAAGAACATATTACTACAAAATCATCATTATTTTACAAAAAGCTTATAAGAGAGATGGGCAAAGATGGCCAATAACGAAGAAAATTTGATTGTAGATTAAAACTGCATTTACTCTTAAATAAAATACAATTTTGCACAGTATCAAAAAACGAGATTACTTATGCGTCACCTATAATACTGTAAATAAATTTGGAATCTTACCTGTATGCCCATATCCTTTCGCATATTGTTCTTCTGTCCCACTCCAATTTTCCCCGACAGGGTTGTCGCACTGCAGGCATTTCGTCTACCTAGACTCCTCTGATATGTCGAACGATCCTTCGGAGTCTTTAAGTAACACGTTCTCGGGCTCGACGATGCCCGGAATCATCCGAGAGTTGGGACAAATCACTCACGACTTGCATCTGTAAACTGTGGTTTAAGACACTCGCGCTGCGTACTCGAGTGGATCTGAAAAGAAATAAACACAAATTATTTGACGCACTTTAAAATAACACAAGAAATTTGACTTACCATAATTAATTATTGCTGTAGATCAACTATGCTTGGCCCCAGAATATCCGAAGTTAAAAATATATATGAACGATTCTACATATCCGACAGATTATTATTTATAATTGCCCCCCACAATGATAAAAAAACCCATCCGAGCGAACCAAAAAATGACCAGGTAGGCAGGTTTATGATGGAGCTTTTACTATCATCATAACATCTATATTATGTCATAGTGTTAGTATGAATAACATACATATTATAATTAACGTAACTATCCAATCACCTGCCTATGGCCCCCGCCCACCTTCCGCGTCTCGAGATAATTTCGTGTCTCCCCATGTGATTTGACCTTGTACGACGCTTTAACTCACCACCGCCCTTCCGAGTCAGGATGGCAAGCCTTCTCGCAAATGAGAACATCTCGTTATTGAGAACATCTGAGAATCAAGTCCATGTCAACCACTGATCTGCACCCAACTGTTCACGAATTAGCACCGGCAGTCCGAGCCCGAAAAAGAACGTGATGTACACACGTACCCAGCTATCCCCTACACCCAAGAAATTACTTCAAGAGCTTAGGCGATAGACAGACACATGCCTCGGATCTGCCGCAACCCACACCCTTTACCTGGCACTATCGTGATGTCCCTACTTCACGCTAGCCCCCCCGTTTCAGTACATCCACCGGCAGCATTTCCACCGATCTCTTCATGTCCGACAAGTGAAACTAACGACGGCAAATGCCCTTATGGGAAGTCCAGGGCATAAGGAGACCCGAGCCTGCTACTCTTGTCATGAATACAGGGCGGGTGACCCAACTTGATTCCAGGTCTCCTCCAGGTTAGACCGCGACCGATGTTCCGATTTTAGTTCCGCATCTGAAATATTAAAAACAAACGGGTATTAATTCTTGTACTGACCTTTCATCTTTAAATCAGGTTGAAAAAATCAAAATCTCAAATAATAATATAGTTTTTAATATAATGTGAGATTATTACAGAACCTTCATTTTATTCTTGCAAAATACATGACTAGTGATTTATTTAAACTTAGAAACTTTAATTTTTTTATGTTGAACTATTTAAAGGTGGTATAATTTATCACAAAAATATTACTAAAATTTTCCCATAGAGTCTTGTAAACAACGTGTAAGATTTGTATTGTTTTGTATGTGTTTAATAAAAAGTATGTTAAAAACAACACAAACTCATTTCATTATTTAAAAGAAATAATTCTCGTTGTTTGTAATTCATCAACAATATTTTTCTATCATAATCTAGGATATAGGCTTTTCTTCTTCTTTTTTTCTTCATGGCATCTGCTCCGATGGAGTTATTTTAACAGTTTTTTTTTACTTTAGGTTGAAAATAATGTAGTAATGGTGAAATGTTATGTTTATTTTCGTTATTAGTGCTAAACTGTACATATAAAGAAATGGATTATTTATAAAAACTGAAAAAAAAACAATAAACATATGTCGTATTTAAAAAAAATTGGTCGATTTTTAGTGATTTCGTGTAATTATCATTACAAACTTGTGTTGGATGTCCACATTTATAGGTCACATGGGTTTTGGGATAAAATGAAAGCTCTGTATATTAATAGAATTTACATGAAGATGAAAATTGACAAGTTATTATTTATATGGAAAGAAATATTTATCTAGGTATTTATTAAAATCAAAAACATTAAAAAAAAATCTCATCTAAAGAACGATTATTAAATATTTGTATTATTTTGGAAGTACCCAAAACATAAAAAAATAATTTTGACGAAAGCATCACACCACGCAAGTGTACACAAGCTTCTGCCCTTCTCCAATTTAATCTTATTTTTTGAAATATTAGTGGCGTAATTCTAATTGTATCTATTTTTGCCACATCTCTTCTCCAGTGTTCATCTTATTATCATAAAATTTTCGCAATGCACATATGCAAAAATCTATGAGAGTTCTGAAATATATCGTTTAAACATTGTCTCACTACACTGGCATTATGAGCTGGATGACCATCCTGTATTTACCACATTCGTAATCTGATATGTAATGCCACTTTTTCAAAAGGTTGTAGTCATTCTTCAAAAAACTCGGTATGTTTGGGAATTTACTCTATTGAATTATTCAACAGTCCCAAAACTAGTCCAAACATTTATTGAAAATTGATCGAAAATATTTACATGCATACTCATTATAAAGCCATTGATTTTTTTAGAGGGTTCGAACTTCCGATATGGGTTGCTGCCTTTGAATATAAAACTAACAGGAAGGAGTCTTGCCATCTTAATGAACGTATAATTGTTTATATATTGTTTTGGAATTTTGGTAGTTGGTGTTGACAACTTAGAAGTTTAATAGCAGATTTGTGCAATTTTAGTCAATGTGTTTTAATCAATAATAAGTGCCGAATAAGTGTACTGGAATACTATTTTTGTGTGTTCTAGAGTGCATACATATTAATACGTATTATATTGCCAATAAAAACAATAATATCGGAAGTAGGGTAAACACATAAAATATGGTTAGTTATGCGCCTTGTGGTTGTTCCCAGATGCGAAAAAATCAAAATTCAGGAGTAACATTATATAGGTAAGTGCTTTTAATTGTAAATTTGTCAATTATTTAGAAATAAAAACGTATTTTGTTTCAATGACATTTTAAGGTTATGAAGTTAACATATCGCCTGGTATGCACAAGGATAGTCAAATTGATTTAGGTAAAATAATATAATTATAATGTTATTCAAGATAGTGATTGTTTTTTTAGAACTTAATTTTTTAAAGTATGTTCTAAAACGTTAGTTTTCTGAGATACTGGGCTTTAAAAAATCAGATAATTTTTTAGTTTTCGTTTGATACATATAAAACATGCTACTTTACTCATATAATCTATAAAATATAACTAATCATACAGAGTGTTACCTTTTTTTATAATCCTTTTTAGAAATTATTATACTAATAAATGTAAATGTTACTTCCATTGTGATTTGGATTTCATGTTATTAAACCAGCTCATCTTTTTTCAAGATTTCCCAAAGATTCCAAACAGAAGAACACAGTGGATTAATTTTATTAAAACGCCTGACTTTATTCCAAACCGCAGTAGGTTTTTATATCCCCATCATTTTGCTAAATACTGTTTTGATCAAACATCTAAGGTAAAAGTGAAACTACTACCAAATGCTGTTTCAACAATTGAAGGGAAATTGTTAAAATATGTAATTTTTGTATTTTATCATTTTGATAAACACCTTTCATAGCATTTACTCTTGAAAGTTGTTGTGAAAAATAAGTTTATTCTGTAAAAATGTAAAAAATTCTGTTTTCTGAAATACTGGGCTTTAAAAATTCATTATATTTTTTAGTTTTCTTTTGATACATATAAACACGTTAACTCTCATATAATTTATAATATATAACTATTAAATTATATATATAATATATATATATATATATATATATATATATATATATATATATATATATATATATATATATATATATATATTTATATATTATATATATATATATTATATATATATATATATATATATATATATATATATATTATATATATTATATATATATATATATATGTATATATATATATATATATATATATATATATATAGTATATATATATATATATATATATATATATATATATTATATATATATATATATTATATATATGTATATATATATATATATATATATATATATATATATATATATATATATATATATATATATATATATATATATGTATATATATATATATATATTATATATATATATATATATATATAATATATATATATATATAT